>CM038795.1:264854555-264946846 GCA_021764765.1 Vicia sativa
CTGGTCTTGGAAGTATTGATGAGAGGTGCCACTCTAGAGCGCAGGGATCGCCAGAGAAATCCTTATGTGTTAACATCAGCATAATCTTCACAAATTGTCACCCCATCAGCCTTATGCCTCTTCAATAGGAATCTTGTAGCTTCAGAACGATTCTTCACCATGTAATCATACTTTCCACTTGGCTGCCCCAAGGTATCCACCCGCAGTTGTCTTTATTTCATTATAGTAAATCTTAGCTTAGACATTTCTTCACAAGCTTACGCATAGGTGGTTTTCCTAAATAGTATCACGGTTATCCATCGCCCACTGAACACGTCTTCTCAACCAAACCTGGCCATGGTAGCGGATGGGCACCAATTGATTCTCTGGGCATCACAGGTTGGCCGGCTTGCAGCAAATTCTTCTTAGATCATCGGAGGAATGGTCAAGTCATCTATGTTGAAAACATAAGTATCGTCACCAACAGCATTTGGAACTCTTGTCATGGTTAGGCATAGGCGCGTTGATCGTTCAGTCTCCAGCGGGAGGATCAAACTCAATGCTTAGATTGATCATATCTTGAATCTTGTTCTTGGAGCAACAATCATCGATTACTATGTCGGGGCTATTGGAATGTTAAGCACACTTGGCATTAGGATTTATACTTGGAGAGGAGTGTTGTTCTGAGGAGGATCCTCAAAAACAATCGGCTCTGCTTCGACATGTGTTACAAGGCTTGCGACAAGGCATGTTGATCTTAAGTAGCTTTCTTAGTGGCGCGTTAAGCTCTGTAGCGTTGTCTCTGGCGAGGTTGTCTTGATGTAGGTTGGAGATCTGGCTGCCCCCCAGATTGGCTTGGTAGGTCTTGGCTGGCTTTTCGACCATACCATTAGCTTTACTACACCACAAAGATCTCTGCTGCGGCATTTGAAGATGCTCTCTACCTGAATCTTTCTACACTTCAATAAAACAGCACAGCAAGTATCAACTCGGTGAATCCGGCTGAAGGTTTCCAATCGAGATGATTGAAGAATGGGCCGTCAGTGTTCCCATAAACATATCAACCAACTCCCTATTGGACAGGGTGGTTCGAACTCACTGCTAGATCTCTCCACTTGAGCATCTCCAGAACTTCTCATCCACGACCCATAGACATGCTTTGTAGTTGCATGCAGTGGAGTCAATTCAGCATTATACTCATCTGTACATGAAAAGCATCAGCTAAGTCACTCCAAGTACGGATCGATCATTCTCAGCTGATAGTACCATTTCCAGGCGGGTTCGGACAAACTCTCTTGAAAATAGTGCATCCACAAATTTACATCATCGATGTAGGGTTGATCTTACGGACATAGGACTTCAATGCAGCTTAGGGCAAGACATGCCATCATACTTAGCAAAAGTTGGAACTTTGAACTTGGGAGGAATCACAACACAGGACAAAACTCGAGATCATCAAAATTCAGCCCGGACATCTTGAGGTTTTCCACGGCCGAGATGGTCTTCAAGTTGCTTGTACTTATCATCTTCATAGAATTGGCCATCATCATAGTTCTTCTCAAGCTCAGTTTTGGCTTCACCATTACCCTTGTTACTTTGTTCAGTCTTGACACTTCCTTGAGAGAGCTCTATCCGTTGGCCCTCTTAGGACCACCTTTGTAGCGTTGCCCATGTTGAGACCAACAACCTCTTCTTTCTGATGATGAGCTTCTTGAGATCTTCTTGGCCTTGGACCAAGCTGGTAAACATCTCTTTGAAACTAGAGCATTCGAGCTTGAGATCTTTGTGGTATTCCAAGAGCCATTTACCTAAAATAAATGGTGAGCAAATGAGAACCAATCTCAATGTACATGATGCAATGTTATGCTATGATATGCAATGTTTATGCAGATACAACACAATGTTTTCAAGGACCTTAGAGATTTAAATTTGTTAAACAAGCAAGAACAAACATTTATTAGTACTCTTTTTATTATTCTTCTTTTTTTTAAGTACAAGAGATAGCTCAAAACAATAAAAGAAAACATAAACATCCTAAAGCTCTAAGTCTCCATGGCGCTTCTCTTGCTTGATGTAAGCGTTGATGTTTCGCTCCTCGTGAAGTAGCTTTGTCAACTCTAGCACTTTCTTCTCACTTGCATAGCACTGAGCTTCAAAGGTATCCCTCTCTTCCTTGAGCTGAATCCAGGATCTCTTCAAGTCTTCAAAATCAGTAGGCATGTCGGGATGAGGCAGTATAGGTCATCACCTATGAGCAGGTTCCATAATTACTGGTAGAACAGTGTGATGGCATCATGAAGTTTTGAGCTCGAGCTCGCACCCATTTGAGTAAGGTTCCCAAGGAATGGAGTTGGGTGCCCCAAGTCTTGGTATCGATCTTCTTTACCATGCCCGAGCGTGTATGAACCTGATCGGTAATGCGGAGATCGTGGTGTAGTCGAACACAATATCTTGGAGAAGCATATCATGTGGACCATCTCTTGAGCAAAACCAAACTGACGTAGAGCTAGAAGGGTTGTAAGTAATACCTCCCTTATACCAAGTAGTGGTACATTAGGAATTCTCACAATGCTCAATGAATGTGAAGTCCTTTTGAGAGAAAAAGATCCAACGGATATCTGAATGAGAGTGACATTAATCTTTGAGACCATCTCAACCTTTGTTCATTCTTCAAAATGATGGAGGAAGGTGCGAAATAAACCACCTGGAAAGTAGCGGTATAACACATTAGAGTTCCTTGTCTTTTTAGTAAATGCAGTGTGGGAAGAATGTAGGATATCTCAAGTAAAGTAGGCCTTTGGATTGCGGGTAAGAAACAACGATGGCGTTGACATCTATGAATTGATCCGAGTTAGGAAATAGAACCAAACCATAGATTAGCAAGGCCACAATATCTTGAATGCATGGAAACTCATAACTTTGAGGAATTCTCGGGCTTTCTTAATTAAGAACTTGGAAATAAACCCTTAACTCCACTTCTTGTTTCCCAATTGGCTGATGTCTAATTTAGGATGTAAGGCGGATGCAATGTCTTAAATACTTAGAGACCTTTTCTAAACCGGTGAATGGCATTTGGTCAAGAATAGGTACCGTAACAGAGAACTCTTCAAGGTGGAACCAAGCGATAATGAGATGTAAAGCAATGGTGTTTCGGATCGAAGAACTGAGAATAGGACATGCATCATATCTTCTTCAAAACCGGGAATAACCAAATCAAGTAGATAACCATGTCTTTTGATGGCTGAGCATGGTGGAATTTACGAAACCAATTCTTTGAGTTGAGAGGTATACCCGTAGATTGATTGGATAGTCTTTCTAGAAGCCATAATACCTACAAAGCGAGCAAAGATAAATCCTAGGTCCTTGAAATAGTTAGAAATGATATGCAATGTGATGATGTCATGATGTCATGTTTAGCACACAAACAAATCACACAATGAGCCTAGGTTTAAGGCTTGCATGAGGTATAGGTGATTACCCACCAAAAGTTTGAGTTGGTTCATCACTGTCCTATAATATAGTAAGGGTTCTAGGAATCTCATCATTGATCTTTCTCGTAGGCGCTTATTTCAATCGACTACCAGTGGTCGATCGAAAATGTCCCAAAAGTCTGATCAATGGGCGTAGCATCAGTATCAACCAACCTCGGTCTACACCGGCCGCCATCTCACTACTTTCTAATGGCCAAGATGGGTCAATTAAGGTTCTAAAAGTTTAGTTAGCGCTTGATGACACCGCGAGAGCCAAATACTATCTTCAACTTGGGAATGAAAGTATCGGGACAACCAAGTGTCACTTTAGCGTAGCCATCATGTTGACCGTTTAGTTATCGTCAGCGGTCGCGATGATTTATTACTTACCTAAAGGAAACCGGATCGGGTGTAGGATCCCCAACAATATAATACAAGCAACCCAAGATAAAGCATACAAGTCAAACAAAAGCAATAAAGTTATCTAGAAATCCCTAAGGCAATTCTCTCTTTTAGGATATTTCTCCCAGTAGTGCATGATTACGTAATCTGTGGTAGCTTTTTTTAGTGTTTGTATCCATAATGTGCGGATAGCAAGTCATCACCGACTTTTATTTTATCAATTAAGGAAGAAGGTAAAAATGGAAAAAGACCTTCGTTAGATTCGAGTTCGGGAGAATGGTTATGAAAAGGGAAGGTATTAGCACCCCTTTCCATCCATGAATTATCTCCGGGCTCTTAGTTACTCTAGATCACTTTTTAAAATTGCTTTACTGTGTGTTTGAAAAATGTTTTGAAAAAGGCATTTCGCTTTGACTTTATAATGACTCATGTAGGAGTGTATACAAAGTGTTCGGAAATGTTTCGTTTTGAAAAGAGTTTGAACTTTGAAAAAAGTGTGAGGTGTGAAAAGCATTTGGTTTAGAGCAAGCAACTAAAAGACTTATTTACCCACTCAGAATTGGTCGTTTTCGTACTTCTACATTCCTTTAGAATAGCGCTAGCCATACCATTAGTTAGTAGGTAGCTCTATTCGTTGGATGTAAGCGGGACATTCGAAGGGACATCGGATGGTCATAGAAGGCAACTTGTAGGAAGTATCTAGCACATTCGAAGGGACTATCATCATTTTGGGCGACAATCGAGGTCAAGATCATGTATTCGGAAGCGACATCGTGGGTCTTATGATCTTTGATCGAAGGGACTATGATGATTTGTTTGGAAACAGCGGTGCTAGAATACCTCTCGTTCGAGGACATGACCATTTGTAATTCGCAAAGGCAGCGGAGAATTACCTAAGGGGTGCGTGTGTGAAAGAAGTGTGTTGATTTGAATATTTTATCTTGAAAATTAGTGGCTATGTTCATTATTATCTTGCCATACACGCCTAGTTACTAGCAATTGATAGGTGCGGAAAGTAAAATCGCGGATGTAAAAATGCGGAAAGGTAAATCCTCGCTATTACAAGGCTTTAGAGGCGGATACATAATTTAAAATGCGGAAAATAAAGACCTAATTTAAACTATTACATCCCAGAGCAGTTACATTATTGAAAAATAAAATGATAAAGAAAGAATAAATGCGAATCGGATGACACTGTAAAAGGAAGAAATCAAAATGATATGAATTGAACAAGAGAAAAATGTTAGAAAAATGCAAATTTTATATGAGAAAATTATTACATCTTCTGGAAATAATATAAATATACTAAAATAAATTTTTGGATTTTTGGATGCAATTTAATAATTAAAATGAATTTAAAATGATTTAAATGCAAAATTATGAATAAAAATAAATATGCATGCAATATTGTATTTTTTAATTTATTAAATTAAATAAAGGTTTTCTGAAAATAATGTAAAAAGAAAAATAATTTTTTGATGATTTTTTAATGCATAAATAAAAATATGAAAAAATTAAAATAATGCAAAATATTAAAATAATTAGAAAATAGGAAATATAAATAATGAGTTTGTGAAAAAGAAAGGTCAGATCCAGTAGAGAGAATCGAGACATGCAAGAGCATCCCAACAGCACACGCCTTTACCACTACGCCATGTGTGCTTTGCTGTTTGAAATCCGGATCAAGTAAAACAAAGACAGGTGTCGTCTCCTGGCTTCCTCAACATGTATGACTTCATCGTCCCGATTTGAATATTTGAAGTTAAGCGTGGTGTTATTCGATGCTATGTCCACAGCTAATTCAAAATCAAGCAAACATAATATAAATAATTTCTAAGGCCATGGTTCGATTCACAGGATCATTCGAACACGATGGTATAGGTCTCATGTCCAATTTTCCATTTAAACAAAGCCCTAATTGAACTCGAAACCCTAGCTATGGTATATCACGATTCGAGGCCATGGAAACACGATTGGCTTACAGATCGCTTGCAAACTTGATTCTAAACATGAACAAACAATCAAAAGCAGATTAATAATGCATGAATAGAAATCGATTTTGAAACTTGACAAACCGAAATCATGTTTGATGAATTCTTGATGGTTTTGAATGATGTAAGTACAGGTGACTAAAACAACCCAAGGAATGCAATGGAATCCTCAAAAAAATTAAAATTGGTAAATGGATCGATGGTGCTAGCTTATAGGTCGGATTTTTAGATTAGGTTAGGGTTTTAGAGCAATTTTTACATTCTCTCTTGATAGGTATGCATCATGTATTTATCTTTGGATGGATTTGGGATGGTTTTGGCAGAATCAATCACCATTCAAAGCAAATCAAATTTGATTTTGTATAAAATCAAATTTTCAAAACAATTAATTTCAATCCAATCTTGCCATATTGATCAAATTTCAAATTTGCTGGACTTTGTGGGTTGCTTGGTCTCAAGGAAAGAATAAAAATCAATCTTTCAATTAATTTTGATTTTATACTTTATTTTAAATTTAATTTGCATTTAAATGAATAAATTCCAAATTAAATAGAAAAATAAATCAAAAATTCGTGGCATTGGGCTTGGATATTCTAATTGTATGAGGAATAAGTTTGGATGAAGAAAGCAAGCCCATTTGCAAAAATTTGATTTTAAGTATCTCTCTTTGTGCATTCTTTCAAAATTGCCCAACTTGTGAATGGTGTATCTTGCTCAATTTTCCACATTTCTGAGTGTTCTTGGACTTTTGGAGCTCTAAGAGTCCTCTAACCAACCTGTTTGGTCTCATCTCATTGGGTTCCATGCTCAATGTATCTTCAAACTCTCAGACAGTTGCTTATGGTCAAGTTGGGTTGACTTTTCACACGAAACCCTAATTTAGAAAGTTTGACTTTTGAGCCAAATCTTGAGTTTTTCTTGATGAATCATGATCAACCCTTGATCAAATGATGAATGTAACTAAAATGAGGATGTTGACCAAAAATTATGAAGTTTGGTGTATGTTGACCACGATTGACTTTTGTCATCTGGTGATTTTCAACCATACGAATTTGTCGAGGAAACTTGACTTGTGAGGCTTGAAACTTGACATGGAGAATCTTTGAAGCATATGAGAGGCATGAAGACCATTGGAGATGTTGGAAGCCCATTTTGTGAGATACCAAACCCTAGTTTGGGTTGATTGTCTAGGAAGAGTTTGTCGATCAAACTCTTGAGGATCTTTGAGTATAGATGTATGAAATCTCTTGAGTAGATGGAGGCAAATTTTGGGGTATGACACGCTGTAACACACAGTGAAGCTGACTTTTTAGTGATTTTGTATACATGGAAATGTCGGATATGATCGCCACCGACTTTTATTTTATCAATTAAGGGAAGGTAAAAGTACAGAAAAAGACCTTCATTAGATTCGAGTTCAGGAGAATGGTTATGAAAAGGAAGGTATGCACCCTTTCATCCATGAATTATCTCACGGGCTCTTAGTTGCTCTAGATCACCTTTTAAAATTGCTTTATGTGTTTGACAAAATGTTTTGAAAGGCATTGCTTTGACTTTGTAATGACTGTATGAGTGTATACAAAGTGTTCGGAAATGTTCGTTTTGAAAAATTTGAACTTTGAAAAGAGTGTGTGGTGTGAAAGCATTTGGTTTAGAGCAAGCAACTGAAAGACTTATTACCCACTCAGATTGGTCGTTTTGTACTTCTCGTTCCTTTAGAATAGCGCTAGCCGTACCATTAGTTAGTAGGTAGCTCCATTCGTTGGATGTAAGCGGGACATTCGAAGGGACATCGGATGGTCATAAAGCAACTTAGGAAGTATCCTAGCACATTCGAAGGACTATCATCATTTTTCGTAGGCGACAATCGAGGGTCAAGATCATGTATTCGGAGGTGACATCGTGGGTCTTATGATCTTTGTATCGAAGGGACTATGATGATTTGTTTGGAAACAGCGGTGCTAGAATACCTCTACGTTTGAGGACATGACCATTTTGAATTCGTAAGGCAGCGAGAGAATTACCTAAAGTGCGTGTGTGAAAGAAGTGTGTTGATTTCAGATATTTATCTTGAAAATTAGTGGGCTATGTTGATTTTAGTCTTGCCATACACGCCTAGTTACTAGCATTTTATAGGGTGCGGAAATTAAAATGCGGAATGTAAAGATGGAAAAGGTAAATCCTCGCTATTACAAGGCTTTAGGGATACATAATTTAAACTTACGGAAAATAAAACCTAATTTAAACTATTACATCCCATATACAGTTACATTATTGAAAAATAAAATGATAAAGAAAGAATCGTCTAGATCGGATCAACTTGTAAAGGAATGAGAAATCGGAAAATCGATATAGATCGAACAAGAGAAAAATGTTAGAAAAATGCAAATTTTTATATGAGAAAATTATTACATGCTGGAAATAATATAAATATGCTAAGATAAATTTTTGGGATTTTTTGGATGCAATTTAATAAATAAAAATGAATTAAAAGTGATTTAAATGCAAAATTATAAATAAAAATAAATATGCATGCAAAAATGTATTTTTTAATTTATTAAATTAAATAAAGATTTTATGAGAATAATGTAAAAAGAAAATTAATTTTTGATGATTTTTTAATGCAGAAATAAAAACATGAAAAGAAATTAAAATGTATGGAAAATATTAATATAATAGAAAATATGAAAATATGGAAAAAATTGCAAGTTTGAGAAAAAGAAGCAAAACTGGTTTTGGCAGGGATCGAACTCATGACCCTGGAGAGGATCTACCAACAGCGAATGCCTTTACCACCACGCTAGCTTGCACTTTGTGTTATGAATTGAAAACGTGGGATCATGGATACACACGCGTCGCCGTTTGGATGAGTCAAGAACACAGTCAGCTGGTGGACCCTGGTCAGCACGAGGGAATGAATCAGAACGATGGATTACGCCACGCATGCACACGCCGGCCCAAGTGGAGTCAACGACGCCGGAGCCCTAGCTCCGGTCGTCTTCTCCGATGACCTGAAATTGAAAACAAGAAAAATACATGGAATAAATGGGAAAGGAGGACCCTACCCCCCTAAATCGAGGGCTGCGAACACGATGGTGAGGTCCTCTTGCCCTGAATCGTCCTGGATAAGCCGGTTCGAAGCTTTCCAGTTCGGAAACCCTAAGAATGGTATCTCATGTTTTGGACGTTCAAACTCGATGGCGATTGCCCAGATCAAACCCTTAGTGTCTCATGAGCACATTAAAAACGTTAGAATCAATTGAAACGAGCTGGTAATAAAAATACGAATTCAAGAAATATTTGAATATGTATGAATATGTATGAACATGTATGCATCGATCCAGGCTGTTTTGATCTATAACAATGATGTGTACTTACTCATACTTACCCTCTGAAGACAATGGGATGGTTGAGAGAGGCTGAGAGTGGCTGCTTTTGAAATTCCATATTTCAAGAATTCTTGAAAAATTTTGCAAGAACAAGGGTTTGGCTTGAGCTAGGGTTTCCTCTTTATGCTTGCACACACTGCTGAGTATTTATAGGAGAGTTTTGAAAAGAAAAAAGAGTGAAAAAAGATATGATTTGGAAGCATTCAATTTTTTCAAATAAAATCAATTTTCTTGAAGAAAATTTGATTTCCTCTTCAATGCTTGATTATGCACGAATTTGGCAAGAGTATTGGGCTATCTTGGACATTGAGGAAGATATAAAATCAGCCCTTTTGGAAAAAATACTTAATTTTCATATTTTACATAATTTATTTTTGAATTAAATGTTATAAAATTCAAATATAAATCATAAAAATAGAAAATTACCAAGGACAAGCATTTATGGGTCAAGAAAAATGTCATGAACAAGTTTGGATCAAAAGATTTTAGGCCCATTTGGAAAATTTTGCATTTTGACCAAAATGTCCTTTTGTGCAATTGTCCAAAATTGCCCAACTTGTGAATGGTGTATCTTGCTCAATTTTCCATATTTTTGAGTGTTCTTGGACTTTTGGAAAGCTCTAAGAGTCCTCTAACCAAAATTTTTGGTATCATCTCAATTGGAGTTTCCATGCTCAATATATCTTCAAAACAAAAAGTTGACTTTTTGTTGACTTTGAAAATGACCTGTAATGTTTTGAGCTATACCTCTCAAATGAAGCACTTTTTGGACATTCTTGGGAGACATGAAGTTGTAGAGAATTGAATTTCCTTCAAAACAAGAGGTGGTGGAAAAATTTACGAGAAAGTATGAAAGTTATGATCGGTCAAAGTTGATTGACTTTTCCACCTAGAAACCTAATTTAGAAAGTTTGACTTCGAGCAAATCTTGAGTTTTCTTGATGAATCATGATCAACCCTTGATCAAATGATGAATGTAACTTCAAAATGAGGATGTTGACCAAAAATTATGAAGTTTGACTGTATGTTGACCATAGTTGACTTTTTGTCCAATACAACTGATTTTCAACCATCTGAGCAATTGTTTGAGGAAACTTGACTTGTGAGGCTTGAAACTTGACATGGAGAATCTTTGAAGCATATGAGGAGGCATGAAGACCATTGGAGATATTGGAAGTCCATCTTGCCCTGAGAGATACCAAACCCTAGTTTGGGTTGATTGTCTAGGAGAGAGTTTGTCTGATCAACTCTTGAGGAATCCTTGAGTATAGATGTATGAAATCTCTTGAGTAGATGGAGGGCAAATTTTGGGGTATGACACACGCGTGCGCTCCAGATCAGATGGCAAGGCATGGGAGCTGTGAAGCCAAGGTCTCTAGTTCGAATCCTGGTAGGACCATTTGGTTTTTTCTCTTTTGCAAACTCAAACTTTTCATATTTTTCTTATTTATTTAATATTTTTCATGCATTTTAATTCTTTTCAATATTTTTATTTCATGCATTAAAAATCATCAAAATATTTTTTCCTTTTGCATTTATTTTCAGAAAATACTTATTTAATTTATAAAATTAAAAAATATTATTTTGCATGCATATTTTATTTTATTCATAATTTAGCATTTAAATCAATTTTAATTAATTTTAAATTATTAAAATGCATCTAAAAAATCCCAAAAAATTATTTTAGCATATTTATGTTATTTCCAGCATGTCATATTTTTCTCATTCAAAAATTTGCATTTTACTAACATTTTCCTCTTATTCGATTTCTTAGTATTTTAGATTTTCTTATCTTTTCACAGTTATTCCGTTTGAGACGGTTTCTTTTCTTTTTTCTTTTTCCAATAATGTAATTGCTCATGGGATGTAATAGTTAATTAGGGCTTTTATTTTCCATAAGTTTAAATTATGTATGCCCAAAGCCATGTAATAGCGTGGGACATTTATCTTTCGCATCTTTACATTCCGCATTTTAATTTCGCACCTATAAATTGCTAGTAACTAGGCGTGTATGGCAAGACTAAAATTGAACATAGCTCACTCTAATTCTCAAGATAAAAATATCTGAATTGACACACTTTTCACACATGCACCTTAGGGTAATCCTCTCGTTGCCTTTCAAATATGGTCATGTCCCTCGAACGTAGAGGTATTCTAGCACCGTTGCCTTCAAAACAAATCATCATAGTCCCTTCGATACAAAGATCATAAGACCCACGATGTCGCCTCCGAATACATGATCTTGACCCTCGATTGTCGCCTACGAAAAATGATGATAGTCCCTTCGAGTGTGCTAGGATACTTCCTACAAGTTGCTGACCATCGATGTCCCTTGAATGTCCGCTTACATCCAAAATAGAGTTACCTACCAACTAATGGTATGGATAGCGCTATTCTAAAGGAAAGTAAAACAATACGAAAACGACCAATTCTGAGTAGGTAATAAGACTTTTAGTTGCTTGCTCTATCAAATGCTTTTCACACCTCACACTTTAGTCAAAGTTCAAACCCTTTCCAAAACAAAACATTTCCGAACACTTTGTATACATTCCTACATGAATCATTACAAAGTCAAAGCGAAATGCCTTTTCAAAACATTTTTGTCAAACACACAGAAAGCACAATTTTAAAGTGATCTAAGAGCAACTAAGAGCCCGTAGATAACTACGGATGGAAAGGGGTGCTAATACCTTCCCTTTTCATAACCTTCTCCCTTACTCAGAATCTAACGAAGGTCTTTTACTTTTACCTTCCGTTAATTGGATAAAAGTCGGTGGCGACTCTTGCTATCCGCACATTTGCGATACAAAAACACTAAAAGTCAGTTCACCGTATTACAGAACTGGCGACTCTGCCGGGGAGACACCCTAAAGAGAGAATGCCTTAGGGATTTTTTAGAACACCTTTATTGCTTTCTGTTTGACTTGCTTGCTTTATCTTTAAGGGTTGCTTGGGTATTATATTTGTGGGGGATCCTACACCCGGATCCGGGTTTCCTTTTAGGTAAGTAGCAATAAATCATCGCGACCGTTAGACGTATATCGAAACGGTCAACATGATGGCTACGTTAGTGTGACACTTTGGATGTCCTGATACTCTTCATTTCAAAGTTGAGGATAGTATTTGGCTTCTGCGTGGTGTCATCAAGCACTAACTAAATTTTTAGAACCCTAATTGACCCATCTTGGCCATTAGAAAGTAGTGAGATGGCCGACTTTGGTGAAGACTAAGGTTGGTTGATACTCGATGCTACGCTCATTAAGATTCGACTTTTGGGATATTTTCGGTCGACCACTTGGTAGTCGTATTGAAATAAACGCCTACGAGAAAGATCAATGATATGAGATTCCTAGAACCCGTTACTATTATAGGACAGGATGAACCAACTCAAACTTTTGGTAGGGTAATCACCTATAACTCATGCAAGCCTTAAACCTAGGCTCATTGTGTGAATTATTTGTGTGTGCTAAACATGACATCATGACATCATTCGCATTGCATATCATTTCTAACTATTTCAAGGACCTAGGGATTTATCTTTGCTCTGTTTTGTAGGGATTATGGCTTCTAGAAAGACTATCCGAATCAACTTCATGGGTATGCCTTCTCGCTCAAAATTGGTTTGAAATTCCCGATCATGCTCAGTTCATCAAAAAACATGGTTATCTACTTGACTTGGTTATCTCCGGTTTTGAAGAAGATATGATGCATGTCCTATTCCAGTTCTTTGATCCGAAACACCATTGCTTTACATTCCCAGATTATCAGTTAGTTCCTACCTTGGAAGAGTTCTCTAAGCTACTTGGGATACCTATTCTTAACCAAATGCCATTCACCGGTCTAGAAAAGGTTCCTAAGTATGAAGACATCGCATCAGCCTTACATCTAAAGCGCTCAGATATTGAAGCCAATTGGGAAACTATAAGCGGAGTTAAGGGTTTACTTGCTAAGTTCCTGATTAAGAAAGCTCGAGAATTCCTCAAAGTTATGAGTTTCCATGCATTTGAAGACATTGTGGCCTTGCTAATCTATGGTTTGGTTCTATTCCCTAACTCAGATCAATTTATAGATGTCAACGCCATCAAGATATTCCTTACTCATAATCCAGTGTCTACCTTACTTGGAGATATTCTGCATTCTCTCCACACTCGTACTACTAAGAGACAAGGAACTCTCATGTGTTGCATACCGTTACTTTCCAGGTGGTTTATTTCGCACCTTCCTCCATCAGTTTTGAAGAATGAACAAAGGTTGAGATGGTCTCAAAGGTTAATGTCACTCTCTCATTCCGATATCCGTTGGAGTCTTTTCTCTTAAAAGGACTTCACCTTCATTGAGCATTGTGGAGAATTTCCTAATATACCACTCCTTGGTATAAGGGGAGGTATTACTTACAATCCTTCTTTAGCTCTACGTCAGTTTGGTTTTGCTCGAAGAGGTGGTCATCATGATATGCTTCTCCAAGATATTGTGTTCGATTACAATCACGGTCTCCAGAATTACCGACGAAGGTTCATACACGCTTGGGGCATGGTAAAGAAGACTGATCCCAAGACTTTGGGGCACCAAAACTCCATTCCTTGGGAAGCTTACCTCAAATGGGTGCGAGCTCGAGCTCAAAACCTCATGATGCCATTCACGCCTGTTCTACCAGTAATTATGGAACCTGTTGTTATAGGTGACGTACCCTATACCGTTCTCCATCCTGACATGCCTACTGATTTTGAAGACTTGAAGAGATCCTGGATTCAGCTTAAAGAAGAAAGGGACACCTTTGAAGCTCAGTGTTACGCAAGTGAGAAGAAAGTGCTAGAGTTGACAAAGCTACTTCATGAGGAGCGAAGCATCAATGCCTACCTCGGCACCTAGAGGAAGCGCCCATGGGAGACTTAGAGCCTTCGGATTTTTTATGTTTTTCTTTTATTGTTTTGAACTATCTTTTGTACTTAAAAAGAAGAAAGAATAACAAGAAGAGTACTAATAAATGTTTGTTCGTTGCTTGTTTAACAAATTTAAATCTCTAAGGTCCTTGAAAACATTGCATTGCATCCGCATAAACATTGCATATCATAGCATAACATTGCATCACAGGTACATTGAAGATTGGTTTTCTCATTTGCTCGCTATTTATTTTAGCAGAAATGGCTCTTGAACAAACTGTCAAAGATCTCCAGGCTCAGAATGCTCAGTTTCAGCAGATGTTTACCAGCTTGGTCCAAGGCCAAGAAGATCTGAAGAAGCTCATCAACAGAAAGAAGAAGGTTGTTGGTCTTCTCAACATGGGCAGACGCTACAAAGGAGGTCCTAGAGTGGTTAGTCGAATTGAGCTCTCTGAAGGAAGTGTCAAGAAGGAGGATGAGCAAAGTAACAAGGGTGATGGCGAAGGTAGTCAGCATGAGCCTGAGAAAGACTATGATAATGGCCAATACTCTGATGAAGATGACAAGTACAAACAACTTGAAGACCGTCTGAATGCTGTGGAAAACCTGAAGATGTCCGGGCTGAATTTTGATGATCTGAGTCTTGTCCCTGGTGTTGTGATTCCTCCCAAGTTCAAAGTTCCAACTTTTGCTAAGTATGATGGCATGTCTTGCCCTAAGCTGCATTTGAAGTCTTATGTCCAGAAGATCAACCCTCACACTGATGACAGAAAGTTGTGGATGCACTATTTTCAAGAGAGTTTGTCCGGAACCCAGTTGGAATGGTACTATCAGCTAGAGAATGACCGTATCCGTACTTGGAGTGACTTAGCTGATGCTTTCTACAGATAGTATGAGTACAACGCTGAATTGACACCCACTCGCATGCAACTACAAAGCATGTCTATGGGTCGTGATGAGAAGTTCAAGGAGTATGCTCAGAAGTGGAGAGATCTAGCAGGTAGAGTTCAACCACCCTTGTCCAATAGGGAGTTGGTTGATATGTTTATGGGAACACTGACGGGCCCGTTCTTCAATCATTTGATTGGAAACTTCTCAGCCGGATTCACCGAGCTGATATTGACAGACGAGCGTATTGAAGCTGGTATCAGAAGTGGAAAGATTCAGGTAGAGACATCTTCAAATGCTGCGAAGAGATCTTTTGGTGGTAAGAAAGAAGTTAATGCTGTGTATGGTCAGAAAAGCTGAGCCAAGACCGACCGCGCTCAATCCGTGGGGGCAGTTGTGATCTCCAATCCTACACCAGCACAACCTCAGCGAGACAACGCGCGTAGCCAGAACGCGCCACGAAGACAGTTTACGAAGATCAACATGCCATTGTCGCAAGCCTTGCAACACATGTTGAAAGCCAAACTGATTTCCTTGAGGGACCCTCCTCAGAATGTCAACACTTCCTCTCCGAGATACAATCCTAATGCTAAGTGTGCTTACCATTCCAATAGCCCAGGACATAGTACTGATGATTGTTGGGCTTTGAAGAACAAGATTCAAGATATGATTGAAGCTAAGCAGATTGAGTTTGATCCTCCTGTTGAGACTCTGAATGTGATCAACGCACCTATGCCTAATCATGATAAGAGTTCCAATGCTGTTGGGGATGATACTTATGTTTTCAACATAGATGACTTGCCATTCCTCTGATGACTGTTAAGAAGAATTTGCTACAAGCCGGTGTCAACCCAAGATGCCCAGAGAATTGTCGTTGGTGCCCATTCGCACCTGATGGTTGTGCTTGGTTGAGAAGACGTGTCCAGGTGCATGATGAATAACCGCGAGATACTATTTCTGAAACCACCTGTGCAGAAGCTGTGTGAAGAAATGTCTAAATTGAAGATTGACAATGCGAATGAAACAACACCATCTGTTTGGGATACCTTGGGGCAGCCAAGTGGAAAGTATGATTACATGGTGAAATACACTGTTCCTGAGAGCTACAAGATTCCTATTGAAGACGTTAAGGCGACCGGATGGAGTGACGATTTCCCAGAAGACTATGCTGATGTTAACACCATAAGGATTTCCTCTGCTGATTCTGTGCCTAGATTGGCACCTCTCATCATTACTTGTCCAAGACCAGTTCCATATTCCTCTGACAAGGCTATCCCTTGGAATTATGGAGCTGATGTTTACTATCATGGCGTCAAGCAAGATCCTCTGACCATTGAAGATCTGACCATTGAAGCTACCATGCCTGGCATTGACAACATCACCGAATCAAGTAAGGTGACCAGAACCGGAAGAGTGTTCTCTCCAGATATCTCTCCTCCAAAAGACATTGCGACTCCAGCTCGCATTCCAGCTATTCAACCCATTCCCCAAGCTAGAGGGAAAGAACCAGTGACTCATCCTGCTCGCCAAGTACCAAAGGAAGTTCTTTGAAGACACCTCAAACAAGAAATGGAGGAAATTCGAAGATTATCAAGAAAAGTGACTACAATGTTGTGGAACAGTTGGGACAGACTCCGTCCAAGATCTCCATGCTTGCTCTGCTCTTGTGCTCTGAGGCTCATGCTAATGCCTTGGTGAAGTTTCTGAAGAATGCTCACGTGCCACAAGACACTACCACCGACCAGTTTGAAGTTTGTATTGCTAGCCTGGCTGCCAACAACGGCCTAGGCTTCTCTGATGCTGATTTGATTCTTGCCGGAAAGAAACACAACAAAGCCTTGCACATCTCTGTTGAATGCAAGGGCATTACGTTATCTCATGTCTTGTTGGATACCGGTTCTGCTCTGAACATCCTACCAAAGATTGCTTTTGATCGGCTTGATGTCGAAGGGTTAGTTCTGAGACCCAGTGACATAATTGTGAGAGCTTTTGATGGTTCTAAGCGAACAGTACTTGGAGAGCTCACTCTGCCTGTTAAAGTCGGTTCCCAGACTTTTGATTCCACTTTCTTTGTCATGGACATCCGTCCGCACTCTTGCCTACTTGGACGCCTTGGATACATGGGGCGGGCTTACCTCTACCCATCGAAGTGAAGTACCCAGTGAAAGGGAAAGTTGTTACAGTATGTGGTGAAGAAGAGTATATGGTCAGTCATCTACAATCATTCCGATACCTCGAAATGAAAGGTGAATTCTTCGAGACTCCCTGTCAAGCTTTTGAAACAATACCCAGAGTCATGCATGTTGACTCTCATCACTCTGAAGTTACACAAGTTCCTAGGGATGGCCTCTTGAAAGATGCTCAAGCT
Source organism: Vicia sativa (assembly GCA_021764765.1). Lineage (NCBI taxonomy): Eukaryota > Viridiplantae > Streptophyta > Magnoliopsida > Fabales > Fabaceae > Vicia > Vicia sativa. The sequence continues at coordinate 264,871,923 of CM038795.1, forward strand.
CTTGTTGAACAAGGAGGTAGTACTATTTGGGGTCAGCTTCCTGATCTTCCTTTCAGAAGATGATACGCCGCGAACGTGCCGCCAACTTCCTTTCCGCATCAGCCAGAGTGGAATCCATGCTATAGAAGACGAAGACAACGACTTCGACATCAGCAAATGGATCTTCCCAACTCCCGACAATGGGCTCAGCAATTGGAGGACTGAAGACGTCATACCAATCTCCTTTAGCCAGGAGTAATTGCTTTTGTTTTTGTTTTGCTTTTCGTATTTTTATGTTTCGAACAATAAACTCTAAAGCCTAGTGCCTTGCCGGGCATCATGGCTCGTTGCGAGGTTATTATCATCGTTTGTATTTTCATTCAACAAATTCGTTGGACTTTTGCATTCAATTGTTTGTTTTCTTTCTTTACTTTATCACCCTCAAAAGCTATGTGTTTCTTACACACACGGGTGATACACTGCGAGAATCACTCCGAATCTAGTTAATAACTATGCTATTGCTAAATATGACTTCGATAATCCGATCTACCAAGCCGAAGACGAAAGTGAGGAAGATTGTGAAGTGCCAGGAGAACTTGCCAGACTGCTACAGCAAGAAGAGCGAGTTATACAACCACACGAAGAGCAAGTTGAGGTTGTGAATTTGGGTACTAGCGAAGACAGAAAAGAGATCAAGATAGGAGCGGGTCTTGAGAGCAGTGTTAAAGAAAGATTGATCCAGATGCTACGAGACTATATTGAGGTTTTTGCTTGGTCATACGAAGACATGCCGGGTTTAGACATTGATATTGTGGTACACCGATTGCCGACAAAAGAAGGTTTTCTCGGTGAAACAAAAGGTTAAATGCATCGTCCTAAGATGTCAGAGAAAATCAAAGCCGAAGTTATGAAGCAGTTCAACGCCGGTTTCTTAGCTGTTACTTCCTATCCACAATGGGTTGCTAATGTGGTACCTGTACCTAAGAAGGATGGTAAAGTTCGAATGTGTGTGGATTACAGAGATCTGAACAAAGCGAGTCCGAAAGACGATTTCCCACTTCCTCATATTGATGTTCTGGTTGACAACAGCGCTCAGCATAAGGTTTTCTCCTTCATGGATGGTTTTTCTGGTTACAATCAGATCAAGATGGCTCCCGAAGACATGGAGAAGACTACTTTCGTTACACAGTGGGGCACTTTCTGTTACAAGGTTATGCCGTTCGGGCTGAAGAATGCAGGCGCCACTTATCAGCGTGCTATGGTGACATTATTTCATGACATGATTCATCACGAGATCGAGGTCTACGTCGACGACATGATAGCTCGATCACAGACTGAAGAAGAACATCTTGATCATTTCGACTGTTTGTGATTGAAGAAATCTGACTAAGACTCAATCTAACAAGTGCACTTTTGAGTCGATCCGGAAAACTCTTAGGGTTTGTTGTCGATGGTAAAGGTATTGAAGTTGACCCGCCAAGGTTAAAGCCATTCAAGATGCCAGCACCCGCGAGAAAGAAGTCGAGGTTTCTTGGGCCGATTGAACTACATTGCAGATTCATTGCACATCTAAGCGCTACTTGTGAGCCAATCTTCAAGTTACTTAAGAAAGATCAAGTAGTGGAATGGAGCAGCGATTGCGGATCGCTTTTGACAAAATCAAGGGTACCTACAGAGTCCTCCTATCCGATGCCGCCTTCAAAGGAAGACCTCTTATCATGTACTTGCGGTGTTAGAGAATTCAATGGGATGTGTGTTGGGGAAACATGACGAGTCTGGTCGAAAAGAGCATGCAATATACTACCTTAGCAAAAAGTTTACTGACTGTGAAACAAGATACTCACAGCTCGAGAAAACTTGCAACGCTTTGGCTTGGGCTGCTCGCCGACTAAGACAATATATGTTGACTCATACTACCTTGTTGATTTCCAAGATGGATCCGATCAAATACATATTTGAGAAACCAGCTCTCTCCGGAAGAATAGCAAGATGGAAGATGATCTTGACCGAATACGATATCCAGTACACTTCTCAGAAAGCAATCAAAGGAAGTATAGTAGCCGATCATTTGGCTCATCAAGCCGTAGATGACTATCAGTCTATGCGGTTCAATTTCGAGACGAAGATGTTTTACTAGTTCGATTGTGAAGAACCGAGGAAGAAGGACCTGAACAAGGATCCCGATGGACTATGGTCTTTGATGGAGCCTCAAACGCACTTGGCAACGGCATTGGCGCCATCATTACATCCCCTACAGGCGGACATACTCCTTTCACTGCCAGATTATGTTTCAGTTGCACTAACAACATGGCGAATCTGAGCGTGCATCATGGGTATCAAAGCTGCTATTGACTTAAGAATCAAGTTCTTACAGGTGTATGGAGACTCAGCTTTGTTGATCAGTCAGATTAAGGGCGAATGGGATACGAAGCATCCGAATCTCATTCCGTATCGAGAGCATGTTTTGAGTTTGATCCCCTACTTCGAAGAGATTACTTTCAATCACATTCCACGAGAAGAGAATCAGTTGGCAGACGCATTGGCTACTATGTCATCTATGTTCAAGGTCAGATGGGACAACGAAGCTCCCCAGATCATCATTGAGAGGTTTGACGAACCAGCGTATTGTTACGAGCTTGATACAGAAGAGAAACCTTGGTACTACGACGTGAAGAGGTATCTTGAGACTCAGGAATACCCCGCAGGGGCATCTGTCAATGATAAGAAGTTCATGAGAAGGTTTGCATCCAAATTCTTCCTTAGCAGCATCTTATACAAAGCGCAACGACTTGTGCTTACTCCATGTAGATCGGAAAACAACAATACGTATCATGGAAGAGTTACGAAGGCGCATTTGGTACCCACTCGTTGGACACACCATGGCTAAGAAGATTTTGAGAACGGTTACTATTGGTCCACCATGGAAGGCGATTGTCACCCTCGCTCGATCTTGTCACAAATGCGGTTATACAGACAAAGTACACGTACCTCCAGTACCTCTGAATGTCCTAACAGCTCCTTGGCCTTTTGCAATGTGGGGCATTGACATGATCGGAGAAATCAAGCCCACAACCTCTAATGCACATCATTTCATCCTTGTGGCAATTGACTACTTCACCAAGTGGGTAGAGGCAGCCTCGTTCGCATCTGTTACCAAGAATGTAGTGGCTCGATTCATCAAACACAATCTTATCATCGATGATGGCACTCCGAAGGATTATCAAGATAATGTCAGAACAGGGTTGAGGTCAGGATTGAGGCAAATCGCCATGGCAGCATTTCGATCAGTCAAGATCTATAGAATTCGCATAATAGTCATCATCTTCTGGTGAGGGCAAATACTCCCATGTGCCGTGTAGTCAAGGGTGATAGTTAAAATGTGACACTGCATAGTCATGGACTCCCGCTAGGTCGACTGACCTAGGAAAAATAAGGGCATCTGGCGAACCAAAGGGTTCGGGCAAAGTTAAGGATATATACAAAACATGTACACCCGGCGTCGAAAACCTAAAAGGCGGCTTGGGCAAAAGGGTATCAGTGGACTGAAAACCGAAAGGGCGGTCTAGGCAAAAGTTAGGGATTTAAGCGTGACTATGTCTCCTCGGATCACCTACTTCCGGACTACTATCGACATTCAAGATTCAAATGGCGAAGATCAGTCTACTCACTTTCTAGTGACAGCAAGGAGATGAGATAGTTGAAATATAGAGTACTAGCATGGTTGGAACTTAACGAGATTGTTTCGCATAGCTTTTACCTTTCTTGTGTACAAACTACTTGGCCATCATACATTTCAAATGAATACAAGTTCTTTCTCTTTATATTTTTCCTTTGTTATCGTTTGCAATAAGTCCAACGTTTGCTTTGAATGATTATATGCATTTGAAAATAAGAATCTATTCACAAACATGGGAGAAGTGGACATACAAAAGTAGTTACTACAGGGCTCTAGGAATTGAGATGACGACAAAAGTCACCAATGCATTTCCCACGAGCATGATCCCCAGCGATGTCACTCACAATAAACCTTCCCAGTAGTATCGTTAGTCCCGAGCGGTGATTCCACTCAATGAGCAATGTTACATCAGTCTCAAGCGGTAACACTTCATCCCAGAGGTATTTATCATCGACAATTCCCTTTTCTCCGGCGGTGTCGGACTTGAGACTTGGTCAGATAGTGCACTGGAGAAAATCTACATCTTCTATTCCCCAGTCAGAGATTCCAACGGGCCCCAACCCGGTCTCCCAGCAACCATCAAGCGCTCTCCAGCGAGATCTACACTCAAAACCCCCAGTAGAGCGCCTCCTAATTTTTCCCAACAGGATCTACATACAAGATCCCAAGAGTTGCCTCCCGGACTCTCGGCGGGTCTATGTATGAGATCTCCAACAACGAGTTTCTCAACCTCTACCTTCCTCAACAATATCTAGGCCAAAGACTTGGTCAGATAGTGCATCGGAGGGATCGAAGTTCTTTTCTTCTCAGGATCTCCATCCCCAAACTGAAGTCAGGAATCCTCAAGCAGAACATCCGCATCTTCTTCAAGATGGATATGTTTTGAAATACCACAACATCTATCATTCATACATTAAACATAAAGTCATAATTCATGCATATGTCATTCATATACATTGTCATGCATCATACTTCACATAAGACTAACAAATATTCCATCAAAGTTTCTCTTGTTTTCTCCAAAACAGGTAAAAATCACTTTTGACACCGGGTCGAGTTAAGCCCGAATCTCGGCGGAAAACTATCGAAGACCGCTAGTTGTCCTCCGACAGCTGGTCCAGGATTAAGCCCCGAATCTCGACGGGAAAACTATCTGAAAGACCGCCCCTAGTTGTCCTCCGACAGCTGGTCCAGGATTAAGCCCCGAATCTCGACGGGAAAACTATCTGAACGACCACCCTCGTTGTCCTCCGACAACGGATCCAGAGATTAATACGAAGCGGACGGAAACCTATCCGAACGATCACAAGTTATCCTCCGATAACAGGCAGTGGATCAATACCCGATGCACAACAGGGACGATATCCACACTTTGCCAAATTACTATCCCCTCAGAGTAGTCAGCACGAAGAACTATTCTGACTCATTCTTATTATCAACAGCAACTACAGAGTTTGGCATACGACTCAGTTGCCCTGGATGGCATCTTAAGCCCATCTTCGACTACTTATCAACATTTCTCCACTTTCAGAATGCTGCATATTTGGTTAAAAACCAATACAAATCAATAACTTCATTCAAAGATGAGCACGAAGTCTAACGTACGACTCCCTCCGGATGGCATATTAAGCCCATCTCCATGCTCCTTCCAGAAACGACTACAAAGCCTAGCGTATGGCTCACTCCCCAGCATCGACCCTTCCAGATGGCATCTCAAGCCCATCTCCGACGATTCTCCTCCTATCAACAACCTCGAGTCTAGCATACGACTCATCCCCAGTGAGTCTCCACCTTCTCCAATGGCATCATGGCCCATTCGCATCATCCACCAGCGGTGCAAATTTTCGGGTGTACTCGAGTGTTCAATCATCTTCTACCTTCAGGTCACGAAAGGCACACATGCCAATCTAACCCTTCCAGTACAAGAAGATTGAATAGGGGCAGCTTTCATACCCCAAAATTTGCCCTCCATCTTCTCAAGATATCTCATACATACTCGAAGATTCCTCGAGGTTGATCGGACAAACCCTCTCTGACAATCAACCCAAACTAGGGTTTGGAAATTCTCACTCAGATGGACTTCCAACATTTCCAATGTCCTCCATACCTCCTCATATGCTTCAAAGATTCTCCATGTCAAGTTTCAAGCCTCACAAGTCAAGTTTCCTCAGACAATTGCTCAGATGGTTGAAAATCAGTTGTATTGGACAAAAGTCAACTGTGGTCAACATACGATCAAACTTCATAATTTTTGGTCAACATCCTCATTTTGAAGTTACATTCATCATTTGATCAAGGGTTGATCATGATTCATCAAGAAAACTCAAGATTTGCTCAAAGTCAAACTTTCTAAATTAGGGTTTCTAGGTGAAAAGTCAAGCTGAACTTTGGTGATCATAACTTTCTCATACTTTCTCAAATTTTTTCACCTCTTGTTTTGAAGGAAATTCAATTCTCTACAACTTCATGTCTCACAAGAATGTCCAAAAATGCTTCATTTGAGAGGTATGGCTCAAAACATTCTGGTCATTTTCAAAGTCAACAAAAGTCAACATTTTGTTTTGAGGATATATTGAGCATGGAAACTCCAATTGAGATGAGACCAAAAGGTTGGTTATAGGATTCTTAGAGCTTTCCAAAATTCTAGAACACTCAAAAATATGGAAAATTGAGCAAGATACACCATTCACAAGTTGGGCAATTTTGAAGAAGTGCACAAAGAAATACTTCTAAAAATCAAAATTTTTGCAAATGGACTTACTTTTCTTCATCAAACTTGTTCCTTATACAATTAGGAATATCAAGCCCAATGCCATGAATTTTTATTTTATTTTTCTATTTAATTTGGAATTTATTCATTTAAATACAAATTAAATTCAAAAATAAAGTATAAAATCAAAATTAAATGCAAAATTGATTTTCTCTCTTCCTTGAGATCAAGCAACTCAACAAAGCCACAAATTTGAAATTTGGATTGGTATGGCAAGATTTGATTGAAAATTAATCAAAATATGAAAATTTGATTTTGTACAAAATCAAATTTGATTTGCATTGATTAGTGATTGATTCTTCCTCAAATTAACTCCAAATCCTTCTACTATATATACATAACTCATGCCACACGAATTAGGGTAGAGAATTTGACTGGAGAAACCCTTATTGCAACTCAAAAAACCGTGGTACACAAGCTACAAGCATCCCTAGTTCCAGCTGTTTTCAATCGATTCTAAGGTGTCCATTGCATTCGTTGATACCTCTTGAGTCGATCCAGACCCTCACATTGATCAAAACCATCAAGAATTGGAGAATCCGAATTTGGTTTGTTCAAGAAAATCTCAAAATCGTATTTCAATTATCATGCATTTTTAACTTGTTTTATTGTTGTTTTTGTGATTAGTGATGAGTTTGCAAGCGATCTGGGCAAGTTAATCGTGTTTCCATGGCCTGAAACGTAATATGCCATAACTAGGGTTCCTGAGCTCGATTTAGGGCTTTGCTTATTAGGAAAAATTGGACCACGAGACTGTTACCATTGCATTCGGAACGATGTCCTGAATCGAACCATGGTCTTAGATGTTATTTATATTATGTGTGCATGATTTTTGATTTAGCCAGTGTTGTAGCGTCGAGCAATGGCCGACGCTGAATTTTCAAAAATTCAAATCGGAGAAGATGAAGTCTGGCGCGAGTTTGAGGCAACCAGGAGACGACGCGTGTTTACATTCCACTCGTTCCAATTTTCAAACACAAGCGCACGTTGGCTCAGTTGGTTAAGATGTTTCCTGTTGATAGATGCTCTTCCAGGTCCCCAGTTCAAATCTCCCTAGGACCGGTTTTGCATTCCTTTTTTACAAACTCAATTTCCTTCATATTTTCTTATTTATTTAATATTTTTCATGCATTTTAATTCTTTTCAATATTTTTATTTCATGCATTAAAAATCATCAAAATATTTTTTCCTTTTGCATTTATTTTCAGAAAATACTTATTTAATTTATAAAATTAAAAAATATTATTTTGCATGCATATTTATTTTATTCATAATTTAGCATTTAAATCAATTTTAATTAATTTTAAATTATTAAATGCATCTAAAAATCCCAAAAATTATTTTAGCATATTTATGTTATTTCCAGCATGTCATATTTTCTCATTCAAAATTTGCATTTTACTAACATTTTCCTCTTATTCGATTTCTTCGTATTTTAGATTTTCTTATCTTTTCACAGTTATTCCGTTTGAGACGGTTTCTTTTCTGTTTCTTTTTTCAATAATGTAATTGCTCATGGGATGTAATAGTTAATTAGGGCTTTTATTTTCCGCAAGTTTAAATTATGTATCTGCCCCAAAGCCATGTAATAGCGTAGGACATTTATCTTTCCTCCGCATTTTAATTTCCGCACCCTATAAATTGCTAGTAACTAGGCGTGTATGGCAAGACTAAAATTGAACATAGCTCACTCTAATTTTCAAGATAAAATATCTGAATTGACACTCTTTTCACACATGCACCCCTTAGGGTAATTCTCTCTCGTTGCCTTACGAATTCAAATGGTCATGTCCCTCGAACGTAGAGGTATTCTTGCATCGTTGCCCTCAAAACAAATCATCATAGTCCCTTCGATACAAAGATCATAAGACCCACGATGTCGCCTCCGAATACATGATCTTGACCCTCGATTGTCGCCTACGAAAAATGATGATAGTCCCTTCGAGTGTGCTAGGATACTTCCTACAAGTTGCTTTCTATGACCATCCGATGTCCCTTCGAATGTCCCGCTTACATCCAACAAATAGAGTTACCTACCAACTAATGGTATGGATAGCGCTATTCTAAAGGAAAGTAAAACAATACGAAAACGACCAATTCTGAGTAGGTAATAAGACTTTTAGTTGCTTGCTCTATCAAATGCTTTTCACACCTCACACTTTAGTCAAAGTTCAAACCCTTTCCAAAACAAAACATTTCCGAACACTTTGTATACATTCCTACATGAATCATTACAAAGTCAAAGCGAAATGCCTTTTCAAAACATTTTTGTCAAACACACAGAAAGCACAATTTTAAAGTGATCTAAGAGCAACTAAGAGCCCGTAGATAACTACGGATGCAAAGGGGTGCTAATACCTTCCCTTTTCATAACCTTATCCCTTACTCAGAATCTAACGAAGGTCTTTTTCTGTACTTTTTACCTTCCGTTAATTGGATAAAAGAAAAGTCGGTGGCGACTCTTGCTATCCGCACATTTGCGATACAAAAACACTAAAAGTCAGTTCACCGTATTACAGAACTGGCGACTCTGCCGGGGAGACACCCTAAAGAGAGAATGCCTTAGGGATTTTTTAGAACACCTTTATTGCTTTCTGTTTGACTTGCTTGCTTTATCTTTAAGGGTTGCTTGGGTATTATATTTGTGGGGGATCCTACACCCGGATCCGGGTTTCCTTTTAGGTAAGTAGCAATAAATCATCGCGACCGTTAGACGTATATCGAAACGGTCAACATGATGGCTACGTTAGTGTGACACTTTGGATGTCCTGATACTCTTCATTTCAAAGTTGAGGATAGTATTTGGCTTCTGCGTGGTGTCATCAAGCACTAACTAAATTTTTAGAACCCTAATTGACCCATCTTGGCCATTAGAAAGTAGTGAGATGGCCGACTTTGGTGAAGACTAAGGTTGGTTGATACTCGATGCTACGCTCATTAAGATTCGACTTTTGGGATATTTTCGGTCGACCACTTGGTAGTCGTATTGAAATAAACGCCTACGAGAAAGATCAATGATATGAGATTCCTAGAACCCGTTACTATTATAGGACAGGATGAACCAACTCAAACTTTTGGTAGGGTAATCACCTATAACTCATGCAAGCCTTAAACCTAGGCTCATTGTGTGAATTATTTGTGTGTGCTAAACATGACATCATGACATCATTCGCATTGCATATCATTTCTAACTATTTCAAGGACCTAGGGATTTATCTTTGCTCTGTTTTGTAGGGATTATGGCTTCTAGAAAGACTATCCGAATCAACTTCATGGGTATGCCTTCTCAGCTCAAAGAATTGGTTTCAGAAATTCCCGATCATGCTCAGTTCATCAAAAAACATGGTTATCTACTTGACTTGGTTATCTCCCGGTTTTGAAGAAGATATGATGCATGTCCTATTCCAGTTCTTTGATCCGAAACACCATTGCTTTACATTCCCAGATTATCAGTTGGTTCCTACCTTGGAAGAGTTCTCTAAGCTACTTGGGGTACCTATTCTTGACCAAATGCCATTCACCGGTTTGGAAAAGGTTCCTAAGTATGAAGACATCGCATCATCCTTACATCTAAAGCGCTCAGACATTGAAGCCAATTGGGAAACCAGAAGTAAAGTTAAGGGTTTACTTTCCAAGTTCTTAATTAAGAAAGCCCGAGAATTCCTCAAAGTTATGAGTTTCCATGCATTTGAAGACATTGTGGCCTTGCTAATCTATGGTTTGGTTCTTTTCGCTAACTCGGATCAATTCATAGATGTCAACGCCATCAAGTTGTTCCTTACCCGTAATCCAGTGCCTACTTTACTTGGAGACATCCTACATTCTCTCCACACTCGTACTACTAAGAGACAAGGAACTCTCATGTGTTGCATACCGTTACTTTCCAGGTGGTTTATTTCGCACCTTCCTCCATCAGTTTTGAAGAATGAACAAAGGTTGAGATGGTCTCAAAGGTTAATGTCACTCTCTCATTCCGATATCCGTTGGAGTCTTTTCTCTTAAAAGGACTTCACCTTCATTGAGCATTGTGGAGAATTTCCTAATATACCACTCCTTGGTATAAGGGGAGGTATTACTTACAATCCTTCTTTAGCTCTACGTCAGTTTGGTTTTGCTCGAAGAGGTGGTCATCATGATATGCTTCTCCAAGATATTGTGTTCGATTACAATCACGGTCTCCAGAATTACCGACGAAGGTTCATACACGCTTGGGGCATGGTAAAGAAGACTGATCCCAAGACTTTGGGGCACCAAAACTCCATTCCTTGGGAAGCTTACCTCAAATGGGTGCGAGCTCGAGCTCAAAACCTCATGATGCCATTCACGCCTGTTCTACCAGTAATTATGGAACCTGTTGTTATAGGTGACGTACCCTATACCGTTCTCCATCCTGACATGCCTACTGATTTTGAAGACTTGAAGAGATCCTGGATTCAGCTTAAAGAAGAAAGGGACACCTTTGAAGCTCAGTGTTACGCAAGTGAGAAGAAAGTGCTAGAGTTGACAAAGCTACTTCATGAGGAGCGAAGCATCAATGCCTACCTCGGCACCTAGAGGAAGCGCCCATGGGAGACTTAGAGCCTTCGGATTTTTTATGTTTTTCTTTTATTGTTTTGAACTATCTTTTGTACTTAAAAAGAAGAAAGAATAACAAGAAGAGTACTAATAAATGTTTGTTCGTTGCTTGTTTAACAAATTTAAATCTCTAAGGTCCTTGAAAACATTGCATTGCATCCGCATAAACATTGCATATCATAGCATAACATTGCATCACAGGTACATTGAAGATTGGTTTTCTCATTTGCTCGCTATTTATTTTAGCAGAAATGGCTCTTGAACAAACTGTCAAAGATCTCCAGGCTCAGAATGCTCAGTTTCAGCAGATGTTTACCAGCTTGGTCCAAGGCCAAGAAGATCTGAAGAAGCTCATCAACAGAAAGAAGAAGGTTGTTGGTCTTCTCAACATGGGCAGACGCTACAAAGGAGGTCCTAGAGTGGTTAGTCGAATTGAGCTCTCTGAAGGAAGTGTCAAGAAGGAGGATGAGCAAAGTAACAAGGGTGATGGCGAAGGTAGTCAGCATGAGCCTGAGAAAGACTATGATAATGGCCAATACTCTGATGAAGATGACAAGTACAAACAACTTGAAGACCGTCTGAATGCTGTGGAAAACCTGAAGATGTCCGGGCTGAATTTTGATGATCTGAGTCTTGTCCCTGGTGTTGTGATTCCTCCCAAGTTCAAAGTTCCAACTTTTGCTAAGTATGATGGCATGTCTTGCCCTAAGCTGCATTTGAAGTCTTATGTCTGATAACACGAAATCATATCGTTTATTTTACATGAAATTAACCCGTTTTGTATTATTTTGACCCGATTAACTCCCGAATATTTCGAGATTATCATTACTTTTTGCAGGTATTCATAACTCAGCTCAAAACAAAAGGAAACATGAAACAATGCAAGAAAACATCAAAAGAATAGAAGAAAAAGACAAATCTGTCAAAGATTACAAACTTTGTAGCTGTGGCGTTCGTAACGCTCCCTACCACGACTGTAACACATTCTGAAGAGTGTTACGACCGTAACACATCCATGACGATCGTAACACGGAGAAAGCACCAACCCTGCTCGTAACGCCCCTGCCACGACCGTAACGCGCTTATCAGTTATTTCAAAATACAGATCGTGGCCAAAGCATAACAGAAGGAGTTATGAAACTCCTTATTTCTCTCCAAGTCAAGACCCACGTTCACACATTCAACCTCAACAACCCCACCTTCCTATATTTTTGGAGAATTGGAAGGCAAGCTACGTGGGAGGAATTCTAGGAACCAACTGCCAGATTCACTCTCTATAAATACCTCAGCTTCCAACATCAAACACACAGAGCGTTTTTATGATTTTCTTGTGCGGAAGCTCTGCCGAATTCGAACCCAATATTATTTTCAGTTTCTAATTTTCCTCTGCATTCAGTTATTTTCTTTTCATTTCCATTGCCCAAATAATAATTTCCAACATCAGGGAATTATTATTATAGTTTAGGATTTTTATTTAAGCTTCAGAATTTCTTACTCTATCGATACCGAATCCGAGTTTCCGACCTGTGGAAGAAGGATTGAAGTGTTGGGCTGCATTATTTTCAGGTTTTTATTTTGCAAATCGTATTACATACCTTTATTTAATTAATGCAATTTAATTTATTATTTATAATGTCCAATTTATATTTATTTGCTTTTACTTTTTGTACGTTCGTTTTAATTTCCATGGCTAGCTAAACCTTTAGTGTCGGTATGGGATAGTAAGAGACATTAGGTATCTGATCAGCAACTTAGGCTAAAACTTTAATCAACTTAACTCTGGTTATAACTTTTTTATGCTTAAAAATAAAACCTTCGTTACGAAAGTAAGAAGATAAATAGGTTAGATCAAGACCACGAAAGTGTGAGGTTTTTAACCGGATAGCTAAAGTTAGGCATTTGATTTAAACACAGTGAAAGCGCTTTAGACCAAATTAGAATTAGTTAAGTTTCCAAAAAGTATTTCTAAACACTTATAGGCTAGCGAAAGCAGGTATAGGGCTTTAGACGTATAATCCGAGATAAGACCATGAAAGTGTGAGTTGAGGGTTTTTAAACTGATTAATTCTACGGACAAACCAAGTTGACCATCCTTATATGCCTAAGCCAGATTAGATCCTTTAAGTCGACTCTATTACATACCGACCATTTCATTTCTTAATTACTTTAGAACCAATTAATTTACCTTCCTTAACCTTCCTAAAACCAAACGTGAAATTTCCGCCTTAGCTAAACAAACTTTACTTTCCAGCACTAGAGTGATTACAAAGTCCTTGAGGGATCGACAATCTTTTATTACTACCGCGATAGGCTGTGCGCTTGCAGTTAAGATTCCGTTAGACACATTAGGTTTATCGCACATCAAGTTTTTGGCGCCGTTGCCGGGGACTTTGATCTAGTCACTAGTGCACTCTTAAAGTAGCACTGTCTAGGCTAAGGCAACTATTTATTTTCCCTTTTGTGTATGCCAAATACGCTCTCAAGCGGTACTTTGCATATACCCATTCGACATCGGCGTTATCTTGATTAAGAAGGCGAATTCAAACCGTGCACTCAACAATCTTCCGCCGTCTGTTCTTCGGATCTCGACGAGTTACGAAGAATGGCTGATCCACCTCCTCCTCCTCCTCGTCCTCTTAAGGATTACGCAGTTCCTTCTCAAGCGGAGCCTCATAACAGTATTGCAGCTCCTACTATTGCTCAAACGATTTCGAGCTGAAACCTCGCTTCTTTCCGCGTTCAGCGAACCCGGTTCTCTGGAGCTCCTCGGCGACCCTAATCTACATCTATCCGTGTTTATGCGATGCAGACACTGTGAAAGCGAATGGAGTAAACCCGAGCGATACGATTGCGCCTATTTCCTTTTTCTTTAAGAGACAGAGCTCGTGCTTGGCTTCAATCTCTTCCTGCCAACTCAATCACCATTTGGGCTGAGTTGAAGAAAGTTTTTTTAGCTAGATATTTTCCTCCAAGCAAAACTGCTATGCTTAGAGCCAACATCAATGGTTTTAAACAGAAAGACAATGAATCTTTATTCGAAGCATGGGAACGATACAAGGATATGCTAAGACTCTGCCCTCGTCATGGTTTAGAAGAATGGTTGATTATTCACACATTCTATAATGGTCTCTTGTACAACACAAGATTAACCATAGACCCTGCTGCTGGTGGCGCACTAATGGATAAACCATATGCCGAAGCGAACCAACTTATTGAAAGTATGGCTCAGAACCACTACCAATGGGGAAGCGAGAGAATTAATGTAGAGAAATCTCAACCGAAAGGTATCAAGGCCGAAGTGAACAGCCTGGATCAAGTTAATGCTAAAGTGGAAGCTCTTACCCAAAAATTAGAGAACCTTTCCGTCACTCCAGCAGCTACCGTAGCTGCAGTGATTCCAACTTGCGATCTATGTGGTATTCAATCACATCTTGCTCCAGAATGTCCTCTTTTGACCGGAGTACCAGCCGAACAAGCTAACTACGTGCAAGGAAATCCCTACGATGTCGTATAACCCAGGTTGGAAGAATCATCCAAATTTCTCGTACAAAAGCAACAATGCGTTGTATGCCCCTGGACAAGCTCCTGCTACACCACCTGGTTATCCAAAAGCTATCCCGAATCATCCCAATAACGGACCTAATACTTCCAACGTTCCTAGGAAATCAAACCTCGAAATTATGATAGAACACTTCATTGCTTCTCAATCCCAGACCAATAAGGATGTTTTAAATCAGAACTTACATACCAATGAGCAAATTAAGCAATTAGCTAGCAAGGTCGATGCTTTAGCTACCCATAACAAGATGCTTGAAACTCAGATTTCACAAGTAGCTCAACAGCAGGCACCTACTGCTGCTCCTGCTGGAATATTTCCTGGTCAACCACAACCTAACCCGAAAGGACACGCTAATGCCGTGATACTTAGGAGTGGAAAAGAACTTGACGGACCTGTTGATCCAAGACTAGAAAACCCAGCTATGTATCAGAAGCAAGACAAGCCGAGTGAAAACGAGAGCGACCCGAAAGAAAAGGAAAACGAAACTCAAGAGGCTGTAGAAAAAGAGAAACCTTATGTGCCTCCACCGCCCTATAAACCACAAGTTCCGTATCCCCAGAGATTAACAAATTCTAAATCGATGAGCCAATTTAAGAGATTCGTGGAACTTCTGAAACAACTAAATATCACAATACCATTCACAGAAGCCATTACTCAGATGCCATCGTATGCTAAATTTCTTAAGGAAATCCTATCTAACAAGAAAAAGTTAGAAGATAACGGAACAGTTACCCTTACTGCTGAATGTAGTGCTATCATTCAGAATAACATGCCTCCTAAGCTAAAAGACCCAGGTAGTTTCTCTATACCCTGTAATATTGGAAAATTTGTCATAGACAAAGCTCTATGCGACTTAGGAGCAAGTATCAGTGTTATGCCCTTATCTATTTGCAAAAAGCTGGAAATGGGAGAACTTACACCTACAAAAATGTCTGTTCAATTAGCTGACCGATCAGTTAAATATCCTGTAGGTATACTGGAAAATGTTCCAGTTAGTATAGGTCAATTCTATATCCCGACCGATTTCATAATTATGGACATTACCGAAGATTCAGTTACCCCTATCATATTAGGAAGACCATTCCTAGCCACAGCTGGAGCTATAATTGATGTAAAGAAGGGCAGATTAACATTCGAAGTCGGAGAGGAAAAAGTGGAATTCATCCTCACTCAATTTCTACAAGCACTCGCCATGAATGACACATGTTATTTACTCGATATAATAGATGAGTGCGTGAGAGAGATGGAAGCTAAACAGACCACATATTCCGAAATAATGAAAATTGAAACCCCTCTGATATTCGAAGACGATAATTGGCGAGAACCATATAAAGATGACAGTCTAAGCGAAAGTCTAGCACTTACACTAATCATATGCCATGTCCCAAGAAACCAAAACTAGAATTGAAAGTTTTACCTAAAAATTTACGATCGAATTCCTTGATCTTGAACAAACTCGACTGTAATAGTGAATTCGGTTTAGGACCGCTTAGGCGAAAAACTTTTAGGCGTTCTAAGGAAATATCCTCTGCGTTAGGTTACAACATATCAGACTTAAAGGAATTTGTCCTTCAATTTGTATGCATCGTATTCTATTAGAAGAGGATTGCAAAACCTCTCGAGAACCTCAAAGAAGAATCAATCGATCCTCGATCTGTAGTCGAGATGAAATCAAAAAGCTAATGGAAGTGGAATTATATACCCGATCTCCGACGGTAAATGGGTTAGCCAGTGCATGTCGTACCTAAGAAAGAGGTGTTCTGTCGTGAAAAGCACAAGCGAATCGATAACACAAAGAGTAGTTAGTGGACACAGTGTGCATTGATTATAGAAAAGCGAACAAAGCTACTCGGAAGACCATTTTCCTTTACCCTTTATTGATCAAATGTTAGAGCGATTAGCCAAACACTCCTACTTACGCTATTTAGGCGGTTATTCGGATTTTCCAAATTCCTATTCACCACGATGATCAAGAAGACTACATTCACGTGTCCCTATGGAGCGTTCGTCTGAGCGAATGCCGTTTGGATTATGTAATGCGCCTGCAACTTTCCAACGATGTATGATGGCCATCTTCGCAGATTTCATTGACAACATCATGGAAGTGTTTATGGACGACTTCTCTGTGTGTGGACAAAGCTTTGAGGGATGTCTATCTAATCTAGAGAGTGTTTTAGAACGATGTGTGAAAGTGAACCTTGTGCTTAACTGGGAAAAATGCCATTTCATGGTCAGGGAAGGAATCGTACTTGGACATGTTATTTCCAATAAAGGAATTGAAGTTGATAAAGCTAAGATAGAAGTGATTAAAGAACTCCAACCACCTAAGACCGTTCGAGAAATACGAAGTTTTCTAGGACAGAGTTTCCGGCGTTTTATTAAAGATTTCTCGAAAATTACAAAACCGCTTACGGTCTATTAATGAAGGATCTTTGAGTTCATATTCGATGGCGATTGTCTCAAAGCTTTTGAAACCCTTAAAGCCGCACTTATTTGCACCAATCATGCAACGCCCGATTGGCGGTTACCTTCAAATCATGTGCGATGCAAGTGATTCTGTTGTAGGCGCAGTTCTTGGACAAAGAAAGGATAAGAAACTTCACGCAATTTACTCGCCCGTGAGCGCTAGACTCATTTCGGATGAATTACGCCTGGCGAAAAGAACTTTTAGCCGTGGTCTTCACGCTTGACAAATTTCGTTCTTACCTTGTAGGAGCAAAAATCATCATCTACGGACCACGCTGCTATCGGATATTTACTTGCCAAGAAAGATGCAAAACCGAGACTCCTCCGATGGATCTTGCTTTTAGAATTTGACTTGGAAATTAAGGACAAGAAAGGAACCGGCGTCGTAGCGGATCATTTATCCGTTTGGAAGGTATAAAACCGAACAAGTGCCAATAAGCGGCGATTTTCCTTATGAACATCGATAGCACATATGATAAGCGACCTAGCTCAATTGGATTTACATAAGCGAGGCTAAAAGTCATGGAAGCCATTGACATGACCATAGGATTGCCTTGGTATCCGACATCGTTAATTATTTAGCTGCGGTGCTTCCACGACTTAACTTACCAACAGAAGAAGAAATTCTTTCATGATCTCAAGAGTTATTATTGGGACGAACCATTTTTATTCAAACGAGGACCTGATGGGATTTTCCGCCGTTGTATACTCGACGACGAAATAGAAGACTTCATTTCCCATTGTCATTCATCTCCTTATGGCGGACATGCTAGCACCTCTAAAACGTGTGCCAAAATTCTCCAAGCCGGCTTTTTCTGGCCTAACCTGTGGAAGGATGTCCACATCGCCGTTAAAAACTGTGATCGATTCCAACGCACCGGTAATATCTCCAGACGCGATGAAATGCCTCAGAAAGGAATACTTGAAGTTGAAATCTTTGATGTTTGGGGAATAGATTTCATGGGACCTTTCCCATCTTCTTTTGGAAACAAGTTTATACTCGTAGCTGTCGATTATGTTTCAAAATGGATCGAGGCAATAGCTTCTCCTACAAATGACACACGAGTGGTGATAAAGCTTTTCAGGAATATAATTTTCCCGCGTTTTGGTGTTCCTCGACTTGTTATTAGTGACGGTGGATCTCATTTTATTTCGAAGATATTTGATAAATTACTATCTAAATATGGAATAAAACACCGCGTAGCAACACCTTATCATCCACAAACTAGCGGACAAGTCAAAGTTTCAAACAGAGAGATTAAACAAATATTAGAAAAAACTGTCGCTATTTCTCGAAAAGATTGGTCATCCAAGCTTAACGACGCTTTATGGGCTTATAGGACAGCCTACAAGACTCCTATCGGAACTACACCTTTCAAACTTGTCTACGGAAAATCCTGTCACCTCCCAGTCGAATTAGAGCATAAAGCTTATTGGGCGATCAAGACACTCAATATTAACTACACTGCTTCTGGAGAGAAACGAATCCTCGATTTACATGAACTGGAAGAATTAAGACTAGGCGCTTATAAGCGCTAAAATCTACAAAACGCACTAAAAATGGCACGATCGTTTATCTCGGAAAGAATTTAGTGTGGGAGATGTCGTACTTTTATTCAATTCTAGACTTAGACTTTTCCTGGAAAACTTAAATCTAGATGGTCGGTCCTTTCGAAATTACAAAAGTATTTCCTAGCGGGCGGTGAAATTAAGGATAGAAATAGTGCCCGTTTATTGTAAGCGGGCAGCGTTAAAAAGTATCATCGTATAGATAATAGAGATTATACGAATAAGCTTAAACTCAAATTACCACCTATTTCTCCGACTAATCTTTCACTAGGTATTTCGTCAGGCTTATGACGTTAAAAACAGCGCTTCATGGGAGGCAACCCATTTTATTTGTTTTTGTTTGCTATTCTATTTACTATCTTGTTTTTGTTTACTATTTTGTTTATTTTATTTGTTTTTGTTTGCTATATAAGTACTTTTCATCTTTTTAAACTTTTATAAAACTGCTGCTGATTTCAAAACAATTTTACTTGCTACAGGATTTCTGAAAAGTCTTTTCTCTTTACTTTCCCCTCTACTCTGTTTCCCCGATTTACTTTTACTATGGAACCCCCACAGAACTTTTATGGAAACCACCTTTAGAGGTAGAAACCAAAGGAGAAGATTTGAGGCTTTGTCTCAAAGAACCATCAGTTTAACCCTGTATTATGATGAACCCACTATGGACACTTTAGGCATAACTGACAGTGTTTACTACATGTTTAACCAATTAGGATGGGAGAGCACACGAAAAATAGGTTTATCACTTACGAGAACTCACCCTTGAATTCTTGAGTTCCTTAGTTTACATCCACGAACATGGTGTCGGGCCAAAGGAATTATTGCCTTCAGACTTTTTGGTATTGAGTTCACCTATAACCATAGGGACTTAGCTGCTCTATTAGGATTCCCCAGTGGACCCTTAGCTTTCACTACCCCTGAGGCTGATTTATTGGATTTTGAGCTGGACTATTTCTGGGGTACTTTAACCGGAAACTATCACCCTGACCCAGAAAGCATGGATACCAATGAAATACATAACCCAGCCATCCGTTATTTCCATAGAATTCTTGCCCACACTCTGTTTGGAAAAGAACAAAACCAAAATGCTGTATCCAAGGATGAACTATCTACCTTTATTGTTTAAACATAGGGCCTGTTAATGCTGTCCCTCTGATGATGACCTTTACCCGCATTAGTGAGGACCCTAATGTTCCTGTCAGTGTGAGAGGATTGGTTACAATGATTGCAAATGCTCTTGGACTTCGTTACCAACTTAATAATTGTGCACCGTTTGGATCAATTAGGCCTATGAATATTGATTTCTGTTTCAACAACATGATAATAGGAAATTTAGGCCACCTTATGATTACACGATAAGAAGCGAAGTTGTTACTCTTTTACCCTTCGAACCATGCAGAGTTAGTGTCCATAACCGTGATAATTGGTTGTATGAATTGAATCCACGACCACCCGAGACACGAAACACCACAATCATATTTTGTTGCTTTGATAACTTCATATCGAAAGCGAAGCAGATCACGAAACCCTCCGGTTACCATGACTTTACAAATATGGTGAAGCACAAGTAGGCCACGACATAAACCAAGGAGAAAACCCTACACATTTAAACACCATTCTGACCACTTTGGATGCTTATAAAACGGACATTGATGGAATAAAGAATGAATTGAAGACTATGCGCTTGGATCTTATTGGGTTGACTGACATCACAGTGGAGCAATTCTATAACATCACCCAAGCTTTAGAGATATTAAAGGAAAAAATTGGATGAAGCAGTTCTTAGTTTTTAGTTTTTAGTTTTTCAGTCTTTCAGTTTTTCAATTCTTAGTTTTTAGAATTCTCCCATTCCGTTTTGTTTCTAGGTAGTTTCAATTCTTGGATAAATTACCGCATTTCGATTTACAAGTCATTTAAATTATGCCAAAAAGAACAAGTTACTTAATTTGATTCAATGCAATTGTTTGTTTGTTTTCAGTTTTAAACTTACAATCATTATTATGCTTACAATCTTTTATGGTTTTCTGCTCTATTGCGAATTAATTATCTATACTGGACTATATATGTTGAATGGATTAGTGTTATGTTTATGTTGGAATGTCTGAGATGTTTTATTTTATATAAAAATGTTACTCTGTGCAAGTATGTTACATTACGTAAAATTTCAAATTTGTAGCTACCGATCGTAATCCACTCCCCGATCGTAGCGCTCCCTTGGCGTTACGCTCGTCGAATAGGTGTTACGACCGTAACACGGGCTACATCGATAACCACATGGCGAGCGTTCCTTTTCTTCTTCCCTCAACTCTCTTCTTTTCCATAACTCCCCAACCATCCCACTTCCTCCATTAACCACCCATTAACCCCGTTCAACCCACCATCAATCCTCTCAACTTTCAAACTCCCACCATCTCTTTTCACACTATATATATTCACATTACCCGTATCACATTCTCATTCTCTCATTGACCAACAACACCCATTCTCACTTGAACATCCTTGCATGCAAATGGCAAACAATCCCCAACCTATTCACAGGTTGTTTTACGTAATGGTGAGCAAGGTGAAACTCAACGCATTAAGTTTTTGAAATTTCAGCGTAGTGCACCTCGGTATGTTGATCTTGTTGTTTGAGGACCTGGGTTTGCTTGAAGGTGTTCAACGCCTTCTTGAGTGTCAATCTGTGGAGCTGTGTAGCCAGCCCCAACCCATTCGAGACACTCACTCTCGGGTTCCTCGGTTCATACGCTACATCACTCCACTGGTTCCACTAACCAACTTTCGGTGTCGTGAAGTTTCGCATATTTGGTACCGAATCGAGTTCTCTCGAGCAGCGTTCGGACAATTGTGATTTACGCGAGGAAGGTTCCCATCTCCGTGTGCCGACAACTTTGGAGAAGCATCTTTCGACCTTTGGCATCGTCTCACCAATAGCCGAGCTCACTCCTCGATCATCTCAATGCCACCCAAATCCACAACCCGGCCATACGCTATTTCCACGCATTCTAGGCAACACAATCTTCGCAAGAGCGGTAACCACAAGTTAAACTCCAAGGAGCTGTTCTTCATGCATTGCGCATTCTCGGGTCAGAAAATCAATGCCGCACCTTTCCTCCTGGCCCATATTCACTCCATCTGCACCAGAGGAGGCAAACCTTTCTATTTTGGAGGGCTTGTCACTTCTATTGCATTAGCACTCAACCATGGTGACACCCTTGGTCATTGCCATCCGACCACCAGTTACGCCTCTTGACCATTGCAAATCAGCCCACCTCATCCACGAGCGGGACGATGGAAAATTCCATCCGGTGATCCAGAATCGAGTTTACACTAATATTGTTTTGCCTTGCAGGGACCGTATCGACCCTCAGAACCGAGCCAATTGGCTATTTAACATTGATGCCCCTGAAGGCCCTGCTGCTACTCAAGAAGAACCTCCTGCCGGCCCCGCTGATGAGATGCAGGAGGAACTTGACCGAGCTGTCCACTGCACGACATTCACGAGTCCTCTGCTCCACCGCCTCCATCTTATGGCGACATCCTCGGGCCATTCACCATCGAACGATGAGTGCCCAAGCCGAGAGAGTGCATAAGGAGCGTTTCGATGCCTTACTCGCACAGAATGCCCAAATCTTGAGTGGTCAGCGCTCGACTAATGAAAGACTAGATGAAGTGCTTAGGGAGCTTAACGCTTTGAGGATGGATGTTACATCTCTTGGACCACAGAGCACTGACTCTGAAGCTACTCCTTCGGAAGGTCAAGCCGACCTTGTGATGCTTGATGGTTTTCTTTTTCTTGTTGTTTTCCTTGTTTTCCGTTGTATCTTTCATTTAACCTCGCCATTATATCATAACATTGAGACAATGTTTGATATAGTGTGGGAGGAGTACTGCAATTTCATTTTCAGAACGAGTAATTTCATTTCTAATTCAGTTATATTTCGTTATTTCATTTTCTCCCCGTTTTATTTAGCCATACCAAAATTTTTTCGCCTTTTATATTCACATAACCGTTAGTTACCTACTTTAACTGAAATCTTAGTTAGAAGGCCGAGAGCGATCCAACGAGAACTATCTGATTATGACACCTTGACTCCTACTTACGAATCGTCTCTATTTTCGTTATACCGATATTCTGAGTTTTAAGTCTTAAATTAGCCCCTAGTAGTTTATACTAGCAGTCGGCACCAGTCTTAACACAAGCCACGTGGGAAGCCGATGAACATAAGTGGATGATCATGCATAATTGCTTTAATAATAATGTTACATGCTCTAAGAAGACCAATGCACCAATTAAATTGGGCGATCCTCACCCGATCGTTTAATCCAACGGATGCGAAAGCTTTTATTAAGTAACGTAAGAATCCATTGTTTAGATGGTTCAGAAGCATCTGGTACTGAACTTGGTAGGGCGGACTACGGTCCGATCCCCCACATCTTGCAATTGGATATAAGAGGTTGCCACATAATTGTGCCAGAAACCGTTGTATTCGATCGGAACCACTAACGGCTATTCCACTACGCATGTGTGGATAATGGGCTTAATGTGATTGCGCGAGCGAGCCGGGTGAACTAGGAGCGAGCTTGAGTTGAATTATAACGATATAATTGGACATTTTGTCTAAAGCGGATAGTCGTCGACAAACTGTTGCTTGTGTCATTAAGCGTATCATTTGTTGTTTCATTCGTTTTCTTGGCCAAACTAACTTAGGATTTATTGTGATTATTTGAAAACGAAAGGTACACTAGTTATGTGCGTTTATAAAACTTGTCCGATATTTCTAAATTGATTATTTTGCTCGAGGACAAGCAAAGGTTTAAGTATGGGGGAATTTGATAACACGAAATCATATCGTTTATTTTACATGAAATTAACCCGTTTTGTATTATTTTGACCCGATTAACTCCCGAATATTTCGAGATTATCATTACTTTTTGCAGGTATTCATAACTCAGCTCAAAACAAAAGGAAACATGAAACAATGCAAGAAAACATCAAAAGAATAGAAGAAAAAGACAAATCTGTCAAAGATTACAAACTTTGTAGCTGTGGCGTTCGTAACGCTCCCTACCACGACTGTAACACATTCTGAAGAGTGTTACGACCGTAACACATCCATGACGATCGTAACACGGAGAAAGCACCAACCCTGCTCGTAACGCCCCTGCCACGACCGTAACGCGCTTATCAGTTATTTCAAAATACAGATCGTGGCCAAAGCATAACAGAAGGAGTTATGAAACTCCTTATTTCTCTCCAAGTCAAGACCCACGTTCACACATTCAACCTCAACAACCCCACCTTCCTATATTTTTGGAGAATTGGAAGGCAAGCTACGTGGGAGGAATTCTAGGAACCAACTGCCAGATTCACTCTCTATAAATACCTCAGCTTCCAACATCAAACACACAGAGCGTTTTTATGATTTTCTTGTGCGGAAGCTCTGCCGAATTCGAACCCAATATTATTTTCAGTTTCTAATTTTCCTCTGCATTCAGTTATTTTCTTTTCATTTCCATTGCCCAAATAATAATTTCCAACATCAGGGAATTATTATTATAGTTTAGGATTTTTATTTAAGCTTCAGAATTTCTTACTCTATCGATACCGAATCCGAGTTTCCGACCTGTGGAAGAAGGATTGAAGTGTTGGGCTGCATTATTTTCAGGTTTTTATTTTGCAAATCGTATTACATACCTTTATTTAATTAATGAAATTTAATTTATTATTTATAATGTCCAATTTATATTTATTTGCTTTTACTTTTTGTACGTTCGTTTTAATTTCCATGGCTAGCTAAACCTTTAGTGTCGGTATGGGATAGTAAGAGACATTAGGTATCTGATCAGCAACTTAGGCTAAAACTTTAATCAACTTAACTCTGGTTATAACTTTTTATGCTTAAAAATAAAACCTTCGTTACGAAAGTAAGAAGATAAATAGGTTAGATCAAGACCACGAAAGTGTGAGGTTTTTAACCGGATAGCTAAAGTTAGGCATTTGATTTAAACACAGTGAAAGCGCTTTAGACCAAATTAGAATTAGTTAAGTTTCCAAAAAGTATTTCTAAACACTTATAGGCTAGCGAAAGCAGGTATAGGGCTTTAGACGTATAATCCGAGATAAGACCATGAAAGTGTGAGTTGAGGGTTTTTAAACTGATTAATTCTACGGACAAACCAAGTTGACCATCCTTATATGCCTAAGCCAGATTAGATCCTTTAAGTCGACTCTATTACATACCGACCATTTCATTTCTTAATTACTTTAGAACCAATTAATTTACCTTCCTTAACCTTCCTAAAACCAAACGTGACAATTTCCGCCTTAGCTAAACAAACTTTACTTTCCAGCACTAGAGTGATTACAAAGTCCTTGAGGGATCGACAATCTTTTATTACTACCGCGATAGGCTGTGCGATTGCAGTTAAGATTCCGTTAGACACATTAGGTTTATCGCACATCAATGTCCAGAAGATCAACCCCCACACTGATGACAGAAAGTTGTGGATGCACTATTTTCAAGAGAGTTTGTCCGGAACCCAGTTGGAATGGTACTATCAGCTAGAGAATGACCGTATCCGTACTTGGGTGACTTAGCGATGCTTTCTGAACAGTATAGGTACAATGCTGAATTGACACCCACTCATGCAACTACAAAGCATGTCTATGGGTCGTGATGAGAAGTTCAAGGTATGCTCGAGTGGAGAGATCTAGCAGGCAGAGTTCAGCCACCCTTGTCCAATAGGGAGTTGGTTGATATGTTTATGGGAACACTGACGGGCCCGTTCTTCAATCATTTGATTGGAAACTTCTCAGCCGGATTCACCGAGCTGATATTGATGACAGCGTATTGAAGGGGTATCAGTGGAAAGATTCGGTAGAGACATCTTCAAATGCTGCGAAGAGATCTTTTGGTGGTAAGAAAGAAGTTAATGCTGTGTATGGTCAGAAAAGCCGAGCCAAGACCGACCGCGCTTAATCCGTGGGGGCAGTTGTGATCTCCAATCCTACACCAGGCTGACCTCGGCGAGACAGCGTGGCAGGCAGCGCGCGAAGGCAGTTCTGAAGATCAACATGCCATTGTCGCAAGCCTTGCAACATGTTGAAAGCCAGTGATTTCCTTGAGGGACCCTCCTCGGAATGTCAACACTTCCTCTCAGGATACAATCCTAATGCTAAGTGTGCTTACCATTCCAATAGCCACGGACATAGTCTTGATGATTGTTGGGCCTTGAAGAACAAGATTCAAGATATGATTGAAGCTAAGCGATTGAGTTTGATCCTCTGTTGAGACTCGAATGTGATCAGCGCCTATGCTAACCATGACAAGAGTTCAATCTTTGTTGGTGAGGATACTTATGTGTTCAACATAGATGACTTGACCATTCCTCGATGGTATTAAGAAGAATTTGCTACAAG
Source organism: Vicia sativa (assembly GCA_021764765.1). Lineage (NCBI taxonomy): Eukaryota > Viridiplantae > Streptophyta > Magnoliopsida > Fabales > Fabaceae > Vicia > Vicia sativa. Next base: position 264,897,940 of record CM038795.1, read on the forward strand.
CGGTGTCAATCCGAGGTGATTGTCGTTGGTGCCCATACGCATCCGATGGTTGGGCTTGGTTGAGAAGGCGTGTTTAGTGCATGATGGATAGCCGTGAAATACTATTTACGAAACCACTGTCGGAAGTGTGAAGAAATGTCTAAGTTGAAGATTGACAATGTGAATGAGACTGTACCATCTGTGGGATACCTTGGGGCAGCCAAGTGGAAAGTATGATTACATGGTGAAGTACACTGTCCCTGATAGCTACAAGATTCCTCTCGAAGATGTTAAAGTGACCGGATGGGGTGACGAGTTCCCAGAAGACTATGCTGATGTCAACATAATAAGGATTTCCTCTGCTGATCCTGTGCCTAGAGTGACACCTCTCATTATCACTTCTCCCAAGACCAGTTCCATATTCCTCTGACAAAGCTATTCCTTGGAACTATGGAGCTGATGTTTACTATCATGGCGTCAAGCAATACCCTCTGACCATTGAAGATCTGACCATTGAAGCTACCATGCCTGGCATTGATAACATCACCGGATCAAGTAAGGTGACCAGAACCGGAAGAGTGTTCTCTCCAGATATCTCTCCTCCAAAAGACATTGCGACTCCAGCTCGCATTCCAGCTATTCAACCCATTCCCCAAGCTAGAGGGAAAGAACCAGTGACTCATCCTGCTCAGCCAGAAGTACCAAAGGAAGTTGCTGAAGGCACCTCCAAACAAGAAATGGAGGAGATTCTGAAGATTATCAAGAAAAGTGACTACAATGTTGTGGAACAGTTGGGACAGACTCCGTCCAAGATCTCCATGCTTGCTCTGCTCTTGTGCTCTGAGGCTCATGCTAATGCCTTGGTGAAGTTTCTGAAGAATGCTCACGTGCCGCAAGACACTACTACTGACCAGTTTGAAGTTTGTATTGCTAGCCTGGCTGCCAACAACGGCCTAGGCTTCTCTAATGCTGATTTGACTCCTCCCGGAAAGAAACACAACAAAGCCTTGCACATCTTTGTTGAATGCAAGGGCATTACGTTATCTCATGTCTTGGTGGATACCGGTTCTGCTCTGAACATCCTACCAAAGACTGCTTTTGATCGGTTTGATGTCGAAGGGTTGGTTCTGAGACCCAGTGACATTATTGTGAGAGCTTTTGATGGTTCTAAGCGAACGGTGCTTGGAGAGCTCACTCTGCCTGTTAAAGTCGATTCCCAGACTTTTGATTCCACTTTCTTTGTCATGGAAATCCCTCCCGCTTACTCTTTCCTACTTGGACGCCCTTGGATACATGGGGCAGGCGCTGTTACCTCTACCCTACATCAGAAGCTGAAGTACCCAGTGAAAGGGAAGGTTGTTACAGTATGTGGTGAAGAAGAGTATATGGTCAGTCATCTACAGTCATTCCGATACCTCGAAATGGAAGGTGAATTCTTCGAGACTCCCTGTCAAGCTTTTGAAACAATACCCAGAGTCATGCCTGTTGACTCTCCTGTCACTCCTGAAGTTACACAAGTTCCGCCGAGGATGGCCTCACTGAAAGATGCTCAAGCTGCTGTTGAACAAGGAGGTAGTACTGTTTGGGGTCAGCTCCCCGATCTTCCTTTCAAATTTGACAAGACTGGTTTAGGCTTCACCATCAAGGGTCAGAAGATGATACGCCGCGAACGTGCCAGCCAACTTCCTTTCCGCATCAGCCAGAGTTGAATCCATGCTATAGAAGACGACGACAACGGCTTCGACATCAACAAGTGGATCTTCCCAACTCCAGATCATGGGCTCAGCAATTGGGGGACTGAAGACATCATACCAATCTCCTTTAGCCAGGAGTAATTGCTTTTGTTTTTGTTTTGCTTTTCATATTTTTATGTTTCGAACAATAAACTCTAAAGCCTAGTGCCTTGCCCGGGGCATCATGGCTCGTTTGCGAGGGTTATTATCTGTCGTTTGCGTATTTTCATTAAATAAATTCGTTGTACTTTTGCATTCAATTGTTTGTTTTCTTTCTTTACTTTATCACCCCTCCAAAAAGCTATGTGTTTCTTACACACCGTGATACAACTGAGAATCACTCCGATCTAGTTAATAACAGCTATGCTGTTGCTAAATATGACTTGATAATCCGATCTACCAAGCGAAGGCGAAAGTGAGGAAGATTGTGAAGTGCCGGAGAACTTGCGGGGCCTGACAAGAAGAAGTTATACAACCACCACGAAACAAGTTGAGGTTGTGAATTTGGGTACTAGCGAGGCAGAAAAGAGATCAAGATAGGGCGGGTCTTGAGGCGGTGTTAAAGAAAGATTGATCCGGATGCTATGAGACTATATTGAGGTTTTGCTTGGTCATACGAAGACATGCGGGTTTAGACATTGATATTGTGGTACACGATTGAAAGAAGGTTTTCTCGGTGAAACAAAAGGTTAAGTCGCATGCGTCTGAGATGTCGAGAGAAAATCAAAGTCGAAGTTATGAAGCGGTTCAACGCGGTTTCTTAAATTACTTCCTATCCATAATGGGTTGTTAATGTGGTGCCTATGCCCAAGAAGGATGGCAAAATGCGAATGTGTGTGGATTAGAGATCTGAACAAAGCGAGTCCGAAGGCGATTTCCCTCTTCCTCGTATTGATGTTACGGTTGACAACACCGCTCGGCATAAGGTTTTCTCCTTCATGGATGGTTTCTCGGTTACAATCGAGATCAAGATGGCTCCAAGAACATGGAAGACTACTTTTGTTACAGTGGGGCACTTTACATTACAAGGTTATGCCGTTCGAGTGAAGACGCGATCGCCACTTATCGCGTGCTATGGTGACATTATTTCATGACATGATTCATCACGAGATAGAGGTCTCGTCGGCGACATGATAGCTCGATCCGGGAAGAAGAACATCTTGATCATTTGGAAGCTGTTTGATAGGTTGAAGAAGTCAGATTAAGACTTAATCCTAACAAGTGCACCTTTGAGTCGAGTCCGGAAAACTCCTAGGGTTTGTTGTCAGTGGTAAAGGTATTGAAGTTGACCCCGCCAAGGTTAAAGGCATTCAAGAGATGCCAGCTCCCCGTCGAGGAAGTCGAGGTTTCTTGGGCCGATTGAACTACATTGCAGTTGTTGCACATCTAGCTGCTACTTGTGAGCCAATCTTCAAGTTACTTAAGAAAGATCAAGTAGTGGAATGGAGCAGCGATTGCCAGTTGCTTTTGACAAAATCAAGGGTACCTCAGTCCTCCTATCGATGCAGCGAAGGAAGACCTCTTATCATGTACTTGGCGGTGTTAGAGAACTCAATGGGGTGTGTGTTGGGGCAACATGGCGAGTGCAGTCGAAAAGAGCATGCCATATACTACCTTAGCAAAAGTTTACCGATTGTGAAACAAGATAGTCACGACTCGAGAAAACTTACAACGCTTTAGCTTGGGCTGCTCGCCGACTAAGGCGGTATATGTTGACTCACACTACCTTGTTGATTTCAAGATGGATCCGATCAAATACATATTTGAAAACTCTCTCCGGAAGAATAGCAAGATGGCGAGATGATCTTGACCGGTATGACATCAATACACTTCTCGAAAGCGATCAAAGGAAGTGTAGTGGCCGATCATTTGGCTCATCAAGCCGTAGATGATTATCGATCTATGCGGTTCGAATTTCGAGATGAAGATGTTTTACTAGTTATTGATTGTGAAGAACCGGGCCAGACGAAGGACTGAACAAGGATCACGATGGACTATGGTCTTTGATGGAGCCTCAAACGCACTTGGCAATGGCATTGGCGCCATCATTACATCCCTTGCGGACACCACGCCTTTCACTTGATTATGTTTGGTTGCACCAACAATATGGCGAATCTGAGCGTGCATCATGGGTATCAAAGCTGCTATTGACTTAAGAATCAAGTTCTTACAAGTGTATGGAGACTCGACTTTGGTGATCGGTCAGTTAAGGCGAGTGGGATCTGAAGCATTCGAATCTCATTCCGTGTCGAGCATGTTTTGAGTTTGATCCCTACTTGAAGATTACTTTCGATCACATTCCACGAGAGAATCGGTTAGCGAGCGCATTAGCTACTATGTCATCTATGTTCAAAGTCGGATGGGACAACGAGGCTCCCCAGATCTTCATTGAAAAGTTTGACGAACCAGCATATTTTTGTGAGCTCGATCTGAGAGAAACCTTGGTACTATGGCGTGAAGAGGTATCTTGAGACTCATGAATATCCGAGGGCATCATCAATGATAAGAAGTTCATGAGAAGGTTTGCATCAAATTCTTCCTCAACAACGACATCTTATACAAGCCCAATCACGACTTGTGCTTACTCCATTGTGTAGACGGAAAGCAATGAGCGTATCATGGAAGAGTTACGAGCGCATTTGGTACTCACTCCGGTGGACATCGATGGCTAAGAAGATTTTGAGAACAGGTTACTATCGGTCCACCATGGGCGATTGTCACCGCTCGCTCGATCTTGTCACAAATGCGGTTATCTGGACAAAGTACACGTACCTCCAGCACCTCTGAATATCCTAACAGCTCCTTGGCCTTTTGCAATGTGGGGCATTGACATGATTGGAGAAATCAAGCCCACCGCTTCTAAAGGACATCATTTCATCCTTGTGGCAATTGATTATTTCACCAAGTGGGTAGGCGGTCTAAGCTGCATCATTACCAAGAATGTTGTGGCTCGTTTCATCAAGCATAATCGTATCATGATATGGCACTCCCAGCGGGATTATCACGGATAACGGTTCCAATCTCAACAACAAGATGATCACCGAACTACTTGCAGCGATTCAAGATCAAACATCACAACTCTTCTCCTTATCGGCCTAAGATAAATGGCGTATGGAAGCCGCCAACAAGAACATTAAGAAGATTATCTGAGAAAATAGCGGTGACTTACAAGGATTGGCACGAGATGTTACCATTTGCTCTTCACGGTTACCCTTTCTGAGCGAACATCAGCGAGGCAACCCTTTCTCTCTTGTATGGTATGGGCAGTCCTGCCCATCGAGGTTGAGATACCCTCAACGAGTCCTCCGGGGCCGAGTTAGGCGAGCGATTGGGTCGGACTTGCCTTGACAGTTAATTTGATTGATGAGAAGCGACTCGCGTCCATACGCCATGGACGGTTATCGAGCGAATGATCGAGCATTTAACAAGAAGGTCAAGCATCGAGTCTATCAAGTGGGTGACCTAATAGTCAGCGCATCATTCTTCCACAAGGTGATCCGGGGCAAATGGACTCCCACCTATGAGGGACCGTTTGTAGTCAAGGCAGTGTTTTCGGGAGCTATGATACTAGCACCATGGATGGTGAAGACTTCCCACATGAGCTTGAGACATAGTCAAAAATACTACGCATGAGCGAGACCCGCTGGGTCGGTGACCTAGGCAAAAATAAGGGCATCTGGCGAACCAAAGGGTTCGGGCAAAAGTTAAGGATATATACAAAACATGTACACTCGGCAGAGTCGAAAACCGAAAAGGCGACTTGGGCAAAAAGGTATCATTGGTGAAAACCGAAAGGCGGTCTAGGCAAAAGTTAGGGATTTAAGCGTGTGACTATGTCTCTTACGGATCACTGCTTCGGACTACTATCGACATTCAAGATTCAAATGGCGAATCGATCTACTCACTTTCTCTTGCAAGGAGATGAGATAGTTGAAATATATGAGTGGTTGGAACTTAACGAGATTGTTTCCGCATAGCTTTTTACCTTTCTTGTGTACAAACTACTTGGCCATACGCCATATTTCAAATGAATACAAGTTCTTTCTCTTTATATTTTTCACTGTTGTCGTTTGCAATAAGTCCAATGTTTGCTTTGAATGATTATATGCATTTGACAATAAGAATCTATTCACAAACATGTGAGAAGTGGACATACAAAAGTAGTTACTACAGGCTCTAGGAATTGAGATGACGACAAAAGTCACCAATGCATTTCCCCACAGAGCATGATCCCCACAGCAGTGTCACTCACAACAAACCTTCCCAGTAGTATCGTTATTCGACGGTGATTCCACTCAGCTGAGCGATGTTACATCAGTCTCCAAGCAGTAACACTTCATCCCCAACCGAGGTATTTATCATCAGCAAATATCTCTCAACAATTCCCCTTTTCTCCAGCAGTGGTATCCAGACTCGAGACTTGGTCAGATAGTGCACCGGAGAAAATCTACATCTTCTATTCCCGGTCGGAGATTCCAGCTGACCGGTCTCCGCCATCAGCGCTCTCAGATCTAAACTCAAAACCCCGATGGGCGCCTCTAATTTTCCCAGCAATACAAGATCTGGGCTCTCGACTTGATCTCTAGGAATCTCAATATCTAGGCCCAAGACTTGGTCATCGGAGGATCGAGTTCTTTTCTTCTCGGGATCTCCATCCCCAAGCGAGTCGGGAATCCTCAGCGAACATCCGCATCTTCTTCAAGATGGATATGTTTTGAAATACCACAACATCTATCATTCATACATTACTAATAAAGTCATAATTCATACATATGTCATTGATATACATTGTCATGCATCATACTTTGCATAAGACTAACAAATATTCTATCAAAGTTTCTCTTGTTTTCTCAAAGCAGTTAAAGTCACTTTGGCCGAGGTCGAGTTAAGCCCGAATCTCGGCGGAAAACTATTTGAAAGACCGCCTAGTTGTCCTCCGACGGTGGTCGATTAAGCCCGAATCTCGGCGGAAAACTATCGAAAGCCGCTAGTTGTCCTCAACGGTGGTCGAGATTAAGCCCAATCTCGGCGGAAAACAATCGAGCGACCGCCCTCGTTGTCCTCCGACAACGGATCCGAGATTAATACAGCGGGCGGAAAACCTATCGAGCGATCAAAGTTATCCTCCGATAGCGAGGCGGTGGATCAATACCGATGCACAATGTCGGTGAAGCGACTTTTAGTGTTTTGTATCGCAAATATGCGGATAGCAAGAGTCGCCACCGACTTTTCTTTTATCCAATTAAGGAAGGTAAAAGTACGAGAAAAAGACCTTCGTTAGATTACGAGTAAGGGATAAGGTTATGAAAAGGGAAGGTATTAGCACCCCTTTGCATCCGTAGTTATCTACGGGCTCTTAGTTGCTCTTAGATCACTTTAAAATTGTGCTTTCTGTGTGTTTGACAAAAATGTTTTGAAAAGGCATTTCGCTTTGACTTTGTAATGATTCATGTAGGAATGTATACAAAGTGTTCGGAAATGTTTTGTTTTGGAAAGGGTTTGAACTTTGACAAAAGTGTGAGGTGTGAAAAGCATTTGATAGAGCAAGCAACTAAAAGTCTTATTACCTACTCAGAATTGGTCGTTTTCGTATTGTTTTACTTTCCTTTAGAATAGCGCTATCCATACCATTAGTTGGTAGGTAACTCTATTTGTTGGATGTAAGCGGGACATTCGAAGGGACATCGGATGGTCATAGAAAGCAACTTGTAGGAAGTATCCTAGCACATTCGAAGGGACTATCATCATTTTCGTGGCGACAATCGAGGTCAAGATCATGTATTCGGAGGCGACATCGTGGGTCTTATGATCTTTGTATCGAAGGGACTATGATGATTTTTTGAAACAGCGGTGCTAGAATACCTCTACGTTCGAGGGACATGACCATATTTGAACTCGTAAAGGCAACGAGAGGATTACCCTAAGGGTGCATGTGTGAAAAGTGTGTCAATTGAGATATTTTTATCTTGAGAATTAGAGTGAGCTATGTTCAATTTTAGTCTTGCCATACGCCTAGTTACTAGCAATTTATAGGGTGCGGAAATTAAAATGCGGAATGTAAAGATGCGAGAAAGATAAATGTCCTCGCTATTACATGGCTTTAGGCGGATACATAATTTAAACTTGCGAAAATAAAAGCCCTAATTAACTATTACATCCCATGAGCAATTACATTATTGGAAAAAGAAAGCGATAAAAGCGAAATGAAGCGGAATAACTGTGAAAAGATAAGAAAATCGGAAAATCTGAAGAAATCGAATAAGAGGAAAATGTTAGTAAAAATGCAAATTTTGAATGAGAAAAATATGTCATCTGGAAATAACATAAATATGCTAAAATAATTTTTGGGATTTTTAGATGCATTTAATAATTTAAAATAATTAAAATTGATTTAAATGCTAAATTATGAATAAAATAAAATATGCATGCAAAATAATATTTTTAATTTTATAAATTAAATAAGTATTTTCTGAAAATAAATGCAAAAGGAAAAAATATTTTGATGATTTTTAATGCATGAAATAAAATATTGAAAAGAATTAAAATGCATGAAAATATTAAATAAATAAGAAAAATATGAAAAGTTTGAGTTTGCAAAGAGAAAAACCAAATGGTCACCTTGAGATTGAGCGGAGACCTTGGCTTCCAGCTCCATGCCTTGCCATCGATCGGGCCTGGCGTGTCCTTTGAATCGGAATGGATGGTGTATGAACAAGTGTCGCCTTCCTGTTGCCTAAATCACGCGAAACTTCATCTCTTTCGTTTTGAATTTTTGAAAATATAAGCGTCGGCCATTGCTCGGCTTCGTCCTAACAAATTGAAAATCACACAGGATAATATAAATGATTTCTAAGACCATGGTTCGACTCGGGACATCATTCATTGGCGATGGTCTTGAGGTCTAATTTTCCATTTGAGACCCTAGCTATGGCATATCGAGTTCACAGCCATGGAAATGCAATCAAACAACCGGATAAACTTGCAAACTCATCACTGATCACAAAAACAACAATGAAACATGTTAATAATTCATGAAAAGCAATCGATTTCAAAAAGTGTCAAAGTGAGTTTGATTTACGTGGTTCTTGATGGATTCTTGATACGTAAAGTGCGGAATGAATTAATGGACCTCCAGGAAGCTATTGGATGGCTTAGAATCGGTTGAATCGAAGTAAAAACAAGGTTGCTAGTAGCTTGTAACCCACGGTTTTTTGAGTTGCAATAAGGGTTTCTCCAGCCAAATTCTCTACCCTAATTCGTGTGGTATGAGTTATGTATATATAGTAGAAGGATTTGGAGTTAATTTGAGGAAGAATCAATCACTAATCAATGCAAATCAAATTTGATTTTGTACAAAATCAAATTTTCATATTGATTAATTTTCAATCAAATCTTGCCATACCAATCAAATTTCGAAATTTCTTGGCTTTGTTGAGTTGCTTGGATCTCAAGGAAGAGAGAAAAATCAATTTTGCATTTAATTTTGATTTTATACTTTATTTTTGAATTTAATTTGTATTTAAATGAATAAATTCCAAATTAAATAGAAAAATAAAATAAAAATTCATGGCATTGGGCTTGGATATTCCTAATTGTATAAGGAACAAGTTTGGATGAAGAAAAAGTAAGCCCATTTGCAAAAATTTTGATTTTTAGAAGTATTTCTCTTTGTGCACTTCTTCAAAATTGCCCAACTTGTGAATGGTGTATCTTGCTCAATTTTCCATATTTTTTAGTGTTCTTTGACTTTTTGGAAAGCTCTAAGAATCATCTAACCATCATTTTTGGCCTCATCTCAATTGGAGTTTCCATGCTCAATATATCCTCAAAACAAAATGTTGACTTTTTGTTGACTTTGAAAATGACCTGTAATGTTTTGAGCCATACCTCTCAAATGAAGCATTTTTGGACATTCTTGTGAGCCATGAAGTTGTAGAATTGAATTTCCTTCAAAACAAGAGGTGGTGGAAAAATTTAGAGAAGTATGAGAAAGTTATGATTAGTCAAAGTTTAGTTGACTTTTCACCTAGAAACCCTAATTTAGAAAGTTTGACTTTTGAGCAAATCTTGAGTTTTCTTGATGAATCATGATCAACCCTTGATCAAATGATGAATGTAACTTCAAAATGAGGATGTTGACAAAAATTATGAAGTTTGTTGTATGTTGACCACAGTTGACTTTTTGTCAATCTGTTGATTTTTAACCGCTGAGCAATTATGCGAAACTTGACTTGTGAGGCTTGAAACTTGACATGGAGAATCTTTGAAGCATATGAGGAGGCATGAAGGACATTGGAGATGTTGGAAGTCCATCTGAAGTTGAGAATTGCCAAACCCTAGTTTGGGTTGATTGTCTAGGAGAGGGTTTGTCTGATCAACCCTTGAGGAATCCTTGAGCATGGATGTATGAGATATCTTGAGAAGATGGAGGGAAAATTTTGGGGTATGACCGCATCTCCCTCTAAGGATAAGCCTATGAGATTGTATATCTCTGCCTCTAATGTAACTATAGGTAGTATGTTTGCCCAAGAAAACAATGATGGCGTCGAAAAAGCCGTCTAGTATCTTAGTAGGGTTTTAAATAAAGCAGAGACTAGGTATAGTAGTATAGAGAAACTATGTCTCTGTCTGTATTTTTCTTGTACAAAACTTAAGTATTATATTAAACCAGTTGATGTTTATGTTTCATCTCATTTTGATGTCATTAAACACATGCTTTCAAAGCTAATCATGCACAACAGAATTGGCAAATGGGCCTTAGCGCTCACTGAGTACAATTTAGCCTTCAAGCCTTTAAAGGCCATGAAAGGTCAAATAGTTTCAGACTTCATAGTGGATCACTCGGTGAGTGCAGACTTTGCGTTAAACTATGTTGAGGTCCAGCCATGGAGGTTATGCTTTGATGGATCAACGCATAAAGAAGGAAGTGGAGTTGGGGTGCTTATTATTTCTCCTGAAGGAATTCCAACAAAATTCAAGTACAAGTTAGAAGGTCCTCCCTATTCGAACAACAAAGCTGAGTATGAAGCATTGATTGCTGGACTTGAAGATTTGTTGGAATTGGGGGCAACCAGAGTCGAAATTAGAGGAGACTCGGAACTGGTCATCAAACAAAAAACCAAAGAATACAAGTGTACAAAAGAAAATATGATCATATTCTTTGTTATTGCTAATAGATTACTCAAGAAGTTTGAATATGTGGACATCAAACATATTCCCAGAATTGATAATCAGGAGGCAAATGACTTGGCTCAAATAGCCTCAGGATATAAGACATCCAAAGAAAAACTCCAATACCTCATAGAAACAAGAGGTAGAATAATGGCTACCAAATTGTCACCATTAGAACTGGAAAATTCGAAACTCGGCTATGCCAATCAGAGAGAATTCGAAGTGCTAAGTATAGATACTTTGGTAGATACAGATTGGCGAAGTCCCAAAATAAATTACTTGAAAGAACCTTCAATAAGTGCAGAGAAAAAGATACAATATAGAGCATTGTCTTATGTGCTAATAGGAAATGAACTTTTCAAGAAAACTCTAGAAGGAATCTTACTCAAATGTTTAGGAGAAAATGAAGCATATCTAGCATTGTCCAGTGTGCATAGTGGGGCGTGTGGGGCACATCAAGCAGGTCACAAAATGAAACGGTTGCTGTTTCGATATGGCATGTATTGGCCCACTATGCTCAAAGACTGCATAGAATTTGCTAAAATATGTGAGGAATGCCAAGTTCATGCAGGCATTCAACATGCTCCTGCAAGTGAGCTATATTCAATTGTTAAGCCTTGGCCTTTTAGAGGGTGGGCATTAGATTTAATTGGTGAAATACGACCAACATCATCCAAATGGCAGAAATATATCCTTTTGGGTATAGATAATTTTACAAAATGGGTCGAAGCAATCCCTTTAGTAAATGTTGATCAAGAGGCTATTATAGAATTTATCCAAAAGCAAATAATTTACAGGTTCGGGATACCAGAAAGTATTACAACAGACCAAGGTTCAGTTTTCACAGGGTGAAAAATGCAAGAGTTTGCATAAGAAATGGGATTTAAGTTGCTCACATCAACACCTTACTATGCTCAAGCAAATGGTCAAGTAGAAGCAACTAATAAGGTGATAATAGGGTTGATAAAGAAACATGTGGGGCGAAAGCCAAAGAATTGGCACAAAACTCTGGACCAAGATTTATGGGCATGTCAAACATCTCCTAAGGAAGCAACGAATACTACTCCGTTTCGACTTACATTTGGACACGATGCAGTACTTGTCATACCCCAAAATTTGCCCTCCATCTACTCGAGATTTCATACATCTATGCTCGAAGGATTCCTCGAGTTGATCAAACAAACTCTCTCTAGACAATCAACCCAAACTAGGGTTTGGTATCTCTCAAGTAAAGATGAACTTCCAACATCTCCAATGGCCTTCATGCCTCCTCATATGCTTCAAAGATTCTCCATGTCAAGTTTCAAGCTTCACAAGTCAAGTTTCCTCAGACAATTGCTCGGATGGTTGAAAATCAATTGTATTGGACAAAAGTCAAGCTGGTCAACATACGGTCAAACTTCATAATTTCTGGTCAACATCCTCATTTTGAAGTTACATTCATCATTTGATCAAGGGTTGATCATGATTCATCAAGAAAACTCAAGATTTGCTCAAAAGTCAAACTTTCTAAATTAGGGTTTCTAGGTGAAAAGTCAACTAAACTTTGACTGATCATAACTTTCTCATACTTTCTCAGAAATTTTTCCACCACCTCTTGTTTTGAAGGAAATTCAATTCTTTACAATTTCATGTCTCACAAGAATGTCCAAAAAATGCTTCATTTGAGAGGTATAGCTCAAAACATTACAGGTCATTTTCAAAGTCAACAAAAAGTCAACTTTTTGCTTTGAAGATATATTGAGCATGGTAACTCAATTGAGATGAGACAAAAGGTTGGTTAGAGGACTCTTAGAGCTTTCCAAAAGTCCAAGAACACTCAAAAGGTGGAAAATTGAGCAAGTTACACCATTCACAAGTTGGGCAATTTTGAAAGAATGCACAAAGAGAAATACCCCTAAAAATCAAATCCTTTGCAAATGGGCCTACTTTTTCTTCATCCTAACTTATTCCTCATGCAATTAGGAATATTTAAGCCCAATGCCACGAATTTTTATTTTATTTTCCTATTTAATTTGGAATTTATTCATTTAAATACAAATTAAATTGAAAAATAAAGTATAAAATCCAAATTAATTGCAAATTTGATTTTTATTTCTTCTTTGTGATCCAATCAATTCATTAAAAGCCAGCAAATTCGAAATTGGATCAATATGGGAAGATTAGATTGAAAATTGACCAAAGTTTAAAGATTTGATTTTTTGCAAAAAATCAAATTTGATTATCATTGATTATTGATCAATTCTTTCCCAAAACAATGCCAAATCCTTCCAGTACTTATACTTGATGCATACCAATTGAAAGAAAACGAAAAAATTGCTCCAGAAACCCTAACCTAAAAGTAAAAAATCTGTGCCTCTCAAGCAACAAGCAGCCTTGGATTCAGGTGGTTTCAAGCAATTTTGAGCATTCCATCTTGTTCCTTGTGCCATTCAGAATCGATCCAGACCCTCACATTGCACAAAACCATTCAGAATCACAGAATTCGAATTCGGTTTGTCCAAGAAAAATTCAAAATCGTATTTTAATTCTCATGCATTTTTAACATGTTTTGTGGTTTGTTTTGTGTTTAGATGGAAGTTTGCAAGCTTTATGCATAGTTTGATTGAGTCCCCATTGCCCGGGCTCGATACTTGCCATAGCTAGGGTTTCATGGACGAATTGGGATCACACGAAATAGGATAAATTGGACAAAACAAACACCACCATCATGTTTAGAATGATGAATCCGAACCATGCCTTTGAATCAAATTTATATTGCTGTCTTTGGATTTTAGAATTTTGCGGGTCATGGCGTCGCTCTGAGGCCGGCGCAAAATTCAATTTCAAATAAAACGATGAAGTTCTTGGCGCGTGATTGGTGCAACGGGAAGGTGACACTTGTTTTCCATCGTCCGTTCGATTCAATGACAGCGTGCGTCGGATCGATGGAGGCGTGGGTCTTTGTGAAGCCAATGTCTCCAGTTCGATCCCTAGCCATGACACTTATTTTTACAAGTTTGCAAAACCTCATATTTTCTTATTTTTCTATTTTATTTCATTCAATATTTTCATGCTATTTTAATTTCTTTTCACAATTTTATTTATGCATTAAAAAATTGTCAAAAATATTTTTTCCTTTTGCATTTATTTTCAGAAAATCTTTATTTAATTTAATAAATTAAAAAACATATTTTTGCATGCATATTTATTTTTATTTGTAATTTTGCATTTAAATCATTGTAAATTCATTTTAAATTACTAAAATGCATCTAAAAAAATCCCAAAAAATTATTTTAGCATATTTACATTATTTCCAGCATGTCACATTTTTTCCAATTTAAAATTTGCATTTTTTCTAACATTTTCTCTTATCTCGATTTCATCATATTTTCAGATTTCTCGTTCGTTTCACAGGTTCTTCCAATTCGAACATTTCTTCACTATTTTCATTTGATTTTTCAATAATGTAATTGTATACGGGATGTAATAGTTTTAATTAGGATTTTACTTTTCGCATTTTAAATTATGTATCTGCCCCAAAGCCTTGTAATAGCGTAGGATTTACCTTTCCGCACTTTACATTCCGCATTTTACTTTCCGCACCCTATAAATTGCTAGTAATTAGGCGTGTATGGCAAGACTAAAATTGAACATAGCCCACTAATTTTCAAGATAAAATATCTGAAATCAACACACTTCTTTCAGACACGCACCCCTTAGGGTAATTCTCTCTCGATGCCTTTCGATTCAAAATGGTCAAGTCCCTCGAGCGTAGAGGTATTCTAGCACGTTGCCTTCAAACAAATCATCATAGTCCCTTGATACAAAGATCATAAGACCCACGATGTCGCTTCGAATACATGATCTTGACCCTCGATTGTCGCCTACGAAAAATGATGATAGTCCTTGAATGTGCTAGGATACTTCCTACAAGTTGCCTTCTATGACCATCGATGTCCCTTGAATGTCCGCTTACATCCAGCGATGGAGCTACCTACCAACTAATGGTATGGCTAGCGCTATTCTAAAGGAATGTAGAAGTACAACAAAACGACCAATTCTGAGTGGGTAATAAGTCTTTTAGTTGCTTGCTCTAAACCAAATGCTTTTCACACCACACACTCCTTTTTCAAAGTTCAAATTCTTTTCAAAATAAAACATTTCCGAACACTTTGTATACACTCCTACATGAGTCATTACAAAGTCAAAGCGAAATGCCTTTTTCAAAACATTTTTTGTCAAAACACACAGTAAGCAACTTTAAAAAGTGATCTAGAGCAACTAAGAGCCCGTAGAATAAACTGCGGATGGAAAGGGGTGCTAATACCTTCCCTTTTCATAACCTTCTCCCTTACTCAGAATCTAACGAAGGTCTTACATTACTTTTACCTTCCCTTAATTGGATAAAAATAAAAGTCGGTGGCGACTCTTGCTATCCGCACATTTGGATACAAAAATCCTACAAAGTCAGTTCACCGTATTACAGTACTGCCAATCGAAATACATTTACAGTCAGTTAGAATCCAAAGACAAAATGAGATACCGGCTGACCAATATTGGGAAATGATGATGAATGGATTAGTAGATGTAGATGAAGCCAGGCTACATGCGTTAGAAGTTATGAGGAGACAAAAAGAAAGAGTATCCAGAGCATACAACAAAAGAGTTAAAAGTAACTTGTTCTCAACTAATGATCTGGTATGGAAAGTTATATTACCTATGGATAAAAATAATAAATCCTTAGGAAAATGGTCACCCCATTGGGAAGGACCCTTTCGTGTCTTGAAAACTTTTTCAAATAATGCTTATGAAATAGAAGAATTAGCTGAAGATAGAAGAATTTTGAAGGTAAATGGGAAATATTTAAAAAAGTATAAGCCATGCTTGCAAGAAGTTCGAATTACTACAGAATAATAGAAATAAAACAAATAATAAAGGCCAGAATGGTACTATATAACTGCCAAAAGGGCTGTGTTCGAGTTACAAAATACATAGTAAAAATCCTTAACAATAAAGCGCTTTAAAGGAATAGATTCAAAAAAATCAGAAAGGATCGTTTTGTTTCAACTTAGCAAACTTGCTCTTACATAAGTTGATCTTGCATTGGGTAGCATTTCTAATGCTTTCGAGCCCCTTAATCTCCTCGTTAATTTGTTCAGCTACCTCCATTTGCTGAAGACTTTGTGATACCAGAGTTTCAAGCTCTTTTTCATCAACAGGCTTCAAGGCTGCCTGCTCACTTCGAGCACCCTCAATTTTCTTTTGGAGTTCTTCAATCTGGGACTCCCAGAACAAGATTGATCGAGCCAAAACATCATGTTTGTCTTTGGTTTGGATTTGAGCACGTTCTAATACTTCTGCTTCTTCAGAAAGTTTTGAAGTTTGGTCATAAGCTTTAGACAAAGCCTCCTGTTTGGTTCAAATCTTGGCATCAGTGTCGTTGCCCTAGTATATTCATTGCTAACCTCATTGAGCAAAATTTTCAGATCATATATAGTTTCGCTTACTTCAGATGGGCAGATACTGAGATCGATCTGAGCGAGCAACTTCTTCATAGAATAATAGGCTGCAACATCTTCTTTCAGAATGGTAAAAATATCATCCTCAAGAATAGTTTTGTTAACTTGTTGGAGAAGTTGGTTAACAGAAGTAAGAAGGGCATTATCTTTCATTTGGCTCGAATCCTCAGATTGGTTTTTGTCAGAAGAAGAATCCCATTGTGCTAACATCAATTTTATGTATTTCAGGGGATTGCTCCTTTTCAGTTCCTCTTTCTGCTCTTCAGTCAAAGATGGAGGATCTTGGTTTCTTGTTGAGTAGGTTTCAATAGGAACAGGAATATCCACTTCTTCTTGCATTACTTTATCTTCTTCACCATCTACGAAATAACGGCTCACGGTATGCGTTTCACTTTCCTCCTCTGATTGGTTGGCAAAGTGCACCCTTCTGGGGGAAGAATCACTAGGAATTTCGATCACAGGAGTTTTGAACGCTGTGTTTGGTTCGCCAGTTATAGGGACCTCTTTCAAAGGAGGTGAAGTTGCTTGTTGGTCTAAGGTTTCGATAGTCTCGGCAGGAGTAGCAGAAGTAGATGAACCCTTATTTAGGACGACCTCGTTAAAACCCTCTCGTGGAGAAGAGGCGACGGGTTTTGAAGCTTGGCCCTAAGGGGCAGGAAGATCATAGGGAGCGAAAGGGACACTCTGCGCAAAAATGAAGGGTTAGCATAAGGGAAGTTCACATGGGCGTAATCTCGAAAAGCATTAAGTAAGATTTACCTTTTATTCGTCAGAAGATGCATTGCTACCAATGTGTTCCGAAATCACGTTCTTTGAAGAATGAGACTTCGAAGGTCCTTTGGACTTAAGTTTGAGAGTAGTTGCATTTATTTCGCTTCTGGATGGATTGGTGGGTAGAGAGCCTTCGCCAGACTTTTTGGCTTTCTTTTTCTTCTTTAGTTTAAGTGAAGAAACATCTTCACTCTTTTCTGATTCATTCTTAGAGTGGTCGCCATCGCGTCTTCGCTTCTTAGGAGACTTGGGAGGTAATCCACTCATCTGGAAAAATGGAAAGAAATGATTAGTCAATTAAAAGGTAACTTCGACAACGAAAAAGGGGTAAGTAAAGTATTACCTTTTTCTTTTTCTTTTTTGGGGAGTCATTTTCTTGCTCAGGAGGAGGATGTTCAGTTGTGGTCGTTGGCGCTTTCGAAGTAGAGGTTGAGCTTGCCTTAAGGATGACTTTATCCTTCTTCAATGTTTTTAGATCAACAGCTGAAAAGAGTATGAGATAGTCAAGGTGAAAACGAATTTTAAAAAAGAATAAAGGAACTTCGAATTTCTTCAGTTCCGCACCTTCGCGATTTTGAGACTTGATAGACATGGCTGACAAGTCATAGCGAAGGTGCCCCCTGAAATTGTCTAAATCACATTTAGCCCAGATTACCCTGTGGGCAGGTTTTTTGGCATCATTTTGATATCTATGAAAAATGTTCCCACAAACAAACCACCAAGGATATGGGGGAAAAAAGGCCAAAGCCAACTCTGAAGTAGGTAGGTTGGGAAATTTTGGTGATTGATGTTTAAAAGCCCACCAATACCTATCTTCAGGTTTTACATAAGGAGGAAATCGAATTTTTGAAAGTTGTTTTTTAAATATGTCTTCCAAAGTTTTTGCTGCTTCGCAAACGGTTCGATGCATATTCATGGGATTATAGACAGTTTCGAAATATTTTTGGAAGGCTCGAATTTCCTTGACATGAGTAAATCTACCTTTTTTGACATGCTCCTGCACAAGGGAAAAAGTTGCCGTCAGTTGTTGTTGGATTTGGAGGGTGCTGAACATATTATTCGAGTAATAAGCCGTCCACCAATTATAAAAGTCTTTCGTCATATAAAAAGAAGGATTAAAAAAGATAATGAAAAATCAGCATAGTGTTTCTGTCGAGTCTCAACTTCCTTGAAGGATAAGGTACTCCTTCTATACATATCTCCTTTTCTTATTAAAGAGGTTGGTGGAATTTAGCATAGTCGAATTGGCCAGACTCTGAAATTTGGTAGTAAGCAAGGATGCACACTGGCTCTTCACGGGCATAATCCTAGAGATGATAAGCACAGGGTTCAAAAAGCACACCAGATATCCCTAATTACTTCCTCTTCTAAAGCTTGTTCAAGGGGCATGGTGAACCAAGTTGGACCACAGCTTCGATTGGCGAAAGGGGCCATTGAAGGACCGAACCTATGCCTTTTAGAGAAGATCATCATATAATTAACAAAACACATCTTGAAGTTTTCTCTTTCATCATTTGGGGTTAGTTTCAACAACCTAGTACCCTCAATGCTTCGATTTACAACATCGGGATGCTCTTCATTGATTACCCCAAAGGTTGAAAGAGATGATTCGAATGTAGCATTCAACCAAAGTTGCAATAGCCAAAAGGGGCCAACAAGAAGCAGATTAATGCCAGCTTCATAAGTTTTCAGTTTTGAAACTACAACACCTATACTTTCATATAGACTTGTTAGCGATAGCTCAGCAGTGCACACTCTTGACCATGGTGAAGGCGATTTGTAAGGGTAATGAACACTAGCAACTTGTAGGGACTTGCTACAAAAGACATATTTTGATAACCACAGAGCCAGGAAAGCTATATGTTCGACATCGGAGACCTCCTCTTCAGGAGAGTGGTAAAGATTGATGTATTTCGAAAAACTAGCATTCTTAACATCAAAATCAATGAGGTTATCTGCATCCTCATTTGGATCAAATATTTCTCCAATAGGGGAGAGTCTAGTGATAGCAACAATGTCAAAGAATGTAGGTGTCAACATTCCACAGGGAAGGTGGAAAGTGTTATAGGTGCTATCCCAAAAGTACAAAGAGGCTAGCAAGAAAGGTTGGCTATAACTGAATCCTAATTTTGACATTCGAATAAGATTCAAAATGCCTATACTTTCCCATTCTTGGGATTTCTTATTTTCAACTTTAGATAACCAATCTTGATACAGTTGGTCTGATGAAGGACACGAACGAAAGGGTTTAAAGTTCCCAGTAACATAGTCCATATTGAAGGTTTCCCTCATGGGTTTTGACATTTCTGTTTCACAGGGTTTTTCTTTTAGGGTTTTTGAAAGTTTAACAACTGATTCATCTTCTTTAGATTTCAGAGGGATAGATTTATTGACATTAGGTTTGGTTTCGGAATAAACGGGAAAAAATCCCTTTGTTTTTTCCAAACGTTCCGTAGAGATTAAAGGACCCATATCCCCTAGGGTTTTATCAAGACGATGGTGGAATAATTACAGGAAGCATAGATAGCCTTTCTTGAGAGAGTCAGGAGTTATTCTGAACTCTTGATTATCGAGATTGATGGTCTTGCTTACTGGTCTGAGACTAGAAGAAGGAGCTTGCTTGGATTTTCCAGACTTCTTGGATGAAGGTGACGGCGCTGAAGGAGAAGACATTGTGGAGATCAGAGTTTTTTGAAAACAAGAAATATGGGTTGTTTGGAAGTTGAGAAAGTTTGGACTTTAGAAGATGAAGTGCTTTTATAACATTCCTCAGCGGTTTTAAAAATTTTTTACCTTTGGAAAAGGTGAGGTGCGTGTAACTTCCTCATTGGAAAGGAAAAGGGGGGATTTTTAAAGTTCCTAGGAAGTGATATTTTTACGCTAATTATTAGCTATAAGCATCTTGATTGCGTTTAGGCATGGTGATGGGACATTTTGCGAGCGTTGGCTGCTTATTATGATATCGTATACGATATAGTCATCATGAGTTTTAATGTCTTGAAATATGTGATTCAAAAACAAGTATTTCTTTATATAAATACATGTTCTTGAGGGAAATTTGTTGGTGGAAATTTCGAAAAAGAAGGTAGTTGGATATCAAAGGATATTTCAAATAAAAGTCGAAAAGTTAAGACAAATTGGTTTCGGTGATGAAATATTGGTTATGACATAGAACCATTGTTCTAAAAGGCTCTTGATTCAAAATGAAAATGATGGACTTGATCGGAATTTTAGTGTTTAAATATAAAGAGTTCTTTCGTGCAATGTGCAAGATTTGGAGCGGTCCAGCAGTTATTCATAATTCGAATCAAAGAGACAAGAAAATACTTATTTGGCATAGGATTCGAATTTCAAATAAAGCGCCATTTGTAGAAGGCAGCGTGGAAGCCGTGAGCGAGAGAAGCATGCATGCTTGAGCATGGCATAATTGTAAACAAGACCGTTAGGGTCAAAATGCTATAAATAGGTGTTTTATGTTAGAAATGGTGTGTTCATTTGTGTACTAAAAATCTCAATATACTCGAACTACGTGATATAAGGAAAGCGAGTTGGAAGACAACATATACGTCTTGAACATCATGACTTTTTATACTTTAAATCCAAGTCCTTGTACATTTCCTTCGTCTTTGCAGAATTTTTATTCTTAGAATCCTTTGGTTTCCTTTTACATTTTGTTATACATGTCTTTACATTTCCAGAAAACTTAAACACTTTATCTTTTCAGAAACTTCACTTTATTTCTTTGTTCTTTCATTCAAGCACTCTATATTTTCATAAACCTTTATATTCTCAGAAACCCTTTGTCTTTGCATTCAATTGTAAAATCTCAAGTTTAATTCGAAGTCCTTCCTTATGCTTTCAGTCAATATATCTTCTTAGATAGTTTTAGAGAGATCTTTAAGAGCCTTACGTTCTATATCAACACACAACATAAACTCATCAGATAATGAGTATGAATATAAAAATGAATTATGACACATGTGTCCTAGGATCAATCTAGTCGATCCTGTAAGTAACCAATAATTGGAAGACTAGCGGTTGTTTACTAGAAATCACTACAAACACCAAGACAATCAAAACCTAAGCCCAACACGCCTTGCTTGTATTTTTGCACTTTATTTAATTTAAATTGAATTTTAATGTTTTAATTCAAAAATAAATTAAATAAATGAAGGAAGGGCGTGCAAGTGATCTTAGAGATCATGGACCATGTTAGAAATAAGTTTGAATCATACAAACCATGGCCCATTTGAAGAAAATTTGAATTTGCTTGCTATTTCTCTTCATGCACTTCTTCAAATTTTCCAAGCATGCACAAGTTGCATTTTGCTCAATTTTCAACATTTTGAAGTGTTCTTGGTTTTTTTAGAAAGCTAAAGACGTCATCTAAACACTCCTTTTGGTTTCATCTTCATTGAAGTTTCCATGCTCATGTACACTTCTTTGGAAAAAGATGACTTTTTGTTGACTTTTAGAAGGACCTATAATGTCTTGATCCATAACTCTCAAATGAAACATTTTTGGCCAAAGCTTGTGAGACACAAAGTTGTAGAGAATTGAATTCTTTTCAAAATGAGCTTTGGTGGAAAATTTACGATAAAGTATGTAAAGTTATGCCTCATCAAAGTTCTATTGACTTTTTATCAAGAAACCCTAATTTAGAAACTTTGACTTTTGATCAGATCTTGAGTTTTCTTGATGAATCATGATCAACCCTGATCAAATGATGGATGTGACTTCAAAATATTAATGTTGACCAAAAATGATGAAGTTTGATTGTATGTTGACCATAGTTGACTTTTTGTCGAATACAACTGATTTCAAACCATTTCAGCAATTGATTGGGAAAACTTGAGCAGTGAGGCTTGAAACTTGACATGGTGATACCTTGAGACATATGAGGAGGTTTGATGACCACTTGAGACAATGGAACTCATCTTTAACTTGAGAGAATCAAAACCTAATTGTGGGTTGATTGCTTGGGAAGTGGCCATCTGGTGACCCTTGAGAAACTCTTGAGAATGGAGATGTGGATTGACTTGAAAAAATAGGAGGGTAAATTTTGGGGTATAACAGTTGCCCCTGTTCAATCTTCTTGTACCTGGAGGGTTATATTAATATGGTTTCCTTTCGTGACCTGAAGGTATAAGATGATTGAACACTCAGTACACACAATTTGCACTTTGGTGTATGGGATGAGATCGTGGGTTGACGATGTCTTTGGAATAGGCTTATAGATGCCATTTGGAGAAGCTGATGTTAGGGAGCGAGTCATACGTTATAATCCATGCTCGTCTTTAAATTGAGGTTACTAGTATGTATTGATTTTAACGGATATAGACGTGCTGCGGTGGAGAGATGACCATGTGTAGTCGGAGATGGGCTTAAAGATGCCATATGGAGTAGTTGATGATAAGAAAGAGTCTGAATAAATCTTCATCTTGGCTTTATCTGAAATGAATATTAAATCGAGTTTAGATAGTTTCCCCTCTTATTTGGTGATAATCGGTATCACCTTTATTGGTAAGCTCGTCTGGTCATTCACGTAGTTTTCCCGTCTTGTTTTAGGCATTAATCTTTGACCTTCTGTCTAGGAGTTTGAGGATAACTTTCACTTGTTTGAAAAATTAAGCGGGAGTCAGATTAGCTCCATGCACATTATGATGCATGTAAGTATGTAATGATGCTCATGAATGATATATGCACATGTTATGATTTTTTTTATGAATGATGTATGAATGTAGATGTTGTGGTATTTCAAAACATATCCATCTTGAAGAAGATGGGAATGTTCTGTTGGGAGTTTTTGATTTCTGCTTGGGGATGTAGTTGTTGGAGACCCTGACTGGGGAATAAGAGAGATGTGAATTCTTCCGATGCACTATCTGACCAAGTTTCAGGTCTGGATATTGATGAAGTTGGGGAATGATAATCCTTGAAAGATACTCAGCTGGGGATGAACATCTCGTGTACGAATCTTCAAGGGGAATGATGTGATCTTGTATAACCTATTACTTCTCAGAGACTGACATAATAAGTTGGTTGATGATTGGTTATTGCTCGGGGACCAATGTAACAAGGTTGACGTTCATTGCTCGGGGACTGACGTGACAATGTAGACGATCACTGCTCGGGGACTAATGTGATGAGTTGATATGATCACTTCTCGGGGACTAATGTGATGATGTTTGTAGATGATCACTACTCGGGGACTAATGTGATGAGTTGATAGGATCATTGCTCGGGGACTAACGTGATGAGTTGAGACGATCACTGCTCGAGGACTAATGTGATGATTTGATATGATCACTGCTTGGGGACTAATGTGATGAGTTAATACGATAACCGCTCGGGGACTAACGTGATGAGTTGATACGATCACTACTCGGGGACTAACATGATGATTTGATACGATCATTGCTCGAGGACTAACTTGATGAGTTGATAGGATCACTGCTCGGTGACTAACGTGATGAGTTGATATGATCACTACTCAGGGAATAACGTGATGATTTGACAGGATCACTGCTCGGAGGCTAACGTGATGAACAAAAGCGTTGGACATTGCTTAAAGGAGATGATAGAGTATTAGTCTTGTTGGGAAATCTGTCTCTGTCGGGGGGGATGGCTTTGTGGGGATTGTAGAGATTATTCTGTGGGGATATTTTTGTGAAACTGACTCTGCGGGGATGTGTTGGTGACTTGGGCTGTTATCCCAATTCCTAGAGTTTGTAGTAATTGCTGTTTCTGTTCTCTTTTCGTATATTTGTGAATAGATATTTATCTTCAGATGCATATAATCATTCAAAGCAATCATTGGAATTATGCAAACAAAACAGATAAAAGTAAAAAGTTTGAAACTAGAAAAGGGGAATTGTATTAATTTCGAAAAGTAAGTCTATAGATAGGAAGTTTGTGTACAAAGAGACAAATATCCTAGTAAGAGGAAATTGTCGGTAATATTTGGAAAATAGTAAAAGCTATGTGGAAAAAATCTCGTCGAATTTCAACTCTGCTATTGCTCATATATTTTCGACTATCTCATCTCCTTGCTGCTAGAAGAAGGTGATTGAATTGATCTGCGCCATTTGAATCTGATAGTAGTATAGTTTGTCAGTAGATGACCTTGACTAGACATAGTCATGCTTTAATCTAACTTTTCCTAGACCGCCTTCGGATTTTCAATCTACGGGATACCCTTTTTTGCCCAAGTCGCCTTTGCGGGTTTCGACTTGCAAAGGTGTACATTTATATATATATATATATATATATATATATATATATATATATATATATATATATCCCTAACTTTTCCCGAACCCTTTTTGGTTCGCCGGGGCATATTATTTTTGACTATATGCGTTCACGGGGTGTGGAAGTCTTCTCCATCCATAGTGCTCGATATCATGGCTCGCGGCAAATTACATCTTGACTACGAATGGCCCCTCATAGGGGGGAGTCCATTTCCCCTGGGATCACCTTGTGGTAGGAGGATGTGCTGGACTACTAGATTGCCAACTTGGAACGCTCGGTGTTTGACTTTCTTATTGAAAGCTTTGATCATGCGTTTCTGATATATCTGTCCATGACAGTTGGCTGTGAGTCGCTTTTCATCGATCAAGTTGATTTGGTCACGCCGAGTCTGGACCCATTCATCTTCTTCTAACTCTGCGTCCTTCAGTACTATGAGTGAGGGTATCGGAACCTCAATAGGTAGATCCTCTTCCATACCAGATATAAGAGAGAAATGGGTTGCCCCTGTAGATGTTCGTACTGAAGTGTGATAACCGTGGAGAGCAAATGGCAACATCTCCTGCCAATTTTTATAAGTCACTATCATCTTCTGTATGATCTTCTTAAGATTCTTGTTGGCTACTTCCACTGTGCCATTCATCTTTGGCCGGTATGGAGAAGAGTTGTGATGCTTAATCTTGAACTATGTGCAGAGTTCGGTGATCATCTTGTTATTGAGATTGGTACCATTATCTGTGATAATCCTTTCAGGGACTCCGTACTGACAAATAAGATTATGCTTGATGAATCGAGCCATAGCATTCTTGGTAACAAATGTGAGCGGGCCTTCTACCATTTGGTAAAGTAATCGATAACAACGAGGATGGCGATGCCCATTAGAAGCGATCGACTTGATTTCTCCAATCATGTCAATTCCCCACATCGCGAAAGGCCACGGGGTGGTCAGAACATTTAATGGAACTGGAGGTACATGCACTTTGTCTGCTTATATTTGGCATTTGTGACAAGATCGGGAATAGTGATAACAATCAGCCTCCATAGTGGACCAATAATAACCTGCTCTCTGAATCTTCTTAGCCATTGTATGTCCACTGGAATGAGTACCAAATGCGTCTTCATGTAACTCTTTCATAATTCATCCGACTTTCTTCTGATCTACACATCGGAGTAAGGCCAAGTCATGGTTGTGTTTGTATAAGATGTCGTTACAGAATAAGAATTTGGCGGCGAATCTTCTTAGGAACTTCTTATCATTAACAGATTCCCCTTCAGGGTATTCTTGAGCCTCGAGATACCTCTTCACTTCGTAGAACCAAGGTTTCTCCTCTACTCCTTCAGTATCAAGTTCACAACAGTATGCTGGTTCGTCTAGTCTTTCAATCGTAATCTGAGGAGCTTCGTTGTCCCATCTGACTTTGAACATAAATGACATGGTAGCCAATGCGTCTTCCAACTAATTCTCTTATCGTGGGATGTGCTCGAAAGTGATTTCTTCGAAGTATGGGATCAGGTTCAACACATATTCTCGATATGGAATGAGATTCGAATGCTTTATGTCCTATTCTCCCTTAATCTGACTAATCACCAAAGATGAGTCTCCATATACTTGCATGAATTTGATCCTCAAGTCAATAACAACTTTGATACCCATGATGCACGCTTCGTATTCAGCCATATTGTTGGTGCAGTCGAAACATAGTCTGGAAGTGAAAGGTGTATGGCCGCCTTTAGGAGATGTAATTACAAAGCCAATACCATTTCCAAGTGCGTTGGAAGCTCCATCGAAGACCATGGTCCATCGGGATCCTGGCTCAGGTCCTTCGTCCGGTCCAGGCTCTTCGTAATCGGTGACTAACATAACATCCTTGTCTTGGAACTCGAAATGCATAGACTGGTAGTCATTTACGGCTTGATGATCCAAATGATCAACTACCACGCTTCCTGTGATCTCTTTCTGAGTAGTATATTGGATGTCGTATTCGGTCAAAATCATTTGCCATCTTGCTATTCTTCCGGAGAGAGTAGGTTTCTCGAATATGTATTTTATCAGATCTGTTTTAGAGATCAACAAGGTGTTAGAACATAGTTTGGTTCTAATCATATCTTAGAGTTTTGATGATAACAAGTGAAATAAATTTTGTATAGTAAATATGATACTCTGATGTGTATTGTTTCCATTTCGGACGATGTTCTGACTCAAGCACTCTAGAATAAAGAAATATCAAAACTATGCTGAGTAAACAAGTAATAGAAGTACTAATGATGAATGGAACTTATGGACACGCACGCTGAAAGCAAATTCTGAAAGAAGCATGCTAACGCAACCTCTGATAGAAGCACCAAGGAAACCTCTAATTAGAAGATACTTTGAACAAGGCTTGTAGAAGATCATGGTTCTTCTATACGTCATCTTCTAAGACAAAGTGCGCTCTGAGAGCGTTACTCCAAAGGCTAAGACAACTTAAGCACTTGAGTGGATTAAATTCCAAGGTTCATTGAGAAAACAAAGCAGATGCAGACAAGCAACATTCATTACATTTCTCATTATCCAAGACACCCAACGGAATGCAACGAAACAATTTATAGAAGCTATATAAAGAGAAACCTTTCAAAGAAGAAAATAACTATTCACAAAATTCTGAAAGAAAACTAACATTGTCAAAATCAATGCTCTTCTTTGTTGAGTTTATTTTCAGTTTTGAGCTTAACCATTCTAGTGTAAAGTTCACTTTTGTGATACAACTTTTTAGAAGCAACCTTATACACTTTGTTAGAAGTTATTGTATAATTGTTCCTTGAGAGACCAGTTGGGTCAAATTTCTCAAAAGGGCTAGGACTAGAGAGTCTTAGAGGTGTTAGTCACTTGCAGTTGGCTTGCAATTGTTGATAGTTACAACATTTGGTTGTGCAATTGTCATCTTTTGATTATAGTGGATTAAGTCCTTGTTTGAGAAAGGAAAAATCACCTTGGCGGGTGGACTGGAGTAGTTTGAGTTTCAAAAAAACCAGGATAAAAATCATAGTGTGTTTAGATTGTTGTTAAGTAAAAGAAAATTTAAAAGGGAAAAACTTATTCAGCCCCCCTTCTAAGTGTTTAAGCCTTCAATTGGCATCAGAGCTCTTGGTTCTGGGTGCAAACACTTAACCATGTCAGAAAAGATCCAGAAGGAAAACACAAATGGCAACTGATCGTAACAACAACACAAAACCACTAGTCTTTGATGGAGAAGACTTTGTATACTAGAAGGATAGATTAGAAAGATTTATTCTAGGCTATGACCCTGATCTATGGGATATGGTATTAGATGGTTATAAACATCTAGTAGACAATGAAGGAAACAAGATAGATAGAAAAACAATGGATAAACAACAGAAAATAGATTTTAAGAATCATCACAAATCAAGAAATGTCCTGCTGAATGCCATTTCAAAATGTAGTCTGAATAGATTACCAGAGAGATACATCACATGATATTTTTGAGTCACTCAAAATGTCGCATGAAGGAAATGCTCAAGTTAAAGAAACTAAAGCTCTGGCTCTCATCTGGAAGTACGAGGCATTCAAAATGGAAGAAAATGAGTCCATTGAGGCAATGTTCTCAAGATTTCAAACTTTAAGTGCTGGCTTGAGAGTTCTAGACAAAGGATACACCAAGGAAGACCATATAAAAAAGATCATCATAAGTTTACCCAGGAGAATGGCACCAATTGTCACTGCTTTCAAAGTCTCGAAAGATTTGAACGCTATATCGTTAGAAGAACTTATAAGCGTGCTGAGAAGTCATGAAATAGAGCTTGATGAAAGGTAAGCCTGTTGCTCTGAAATCTACAAAAAAAATTCATACTAATGCTTTTCGGTGAAGAAAAGCTACGAAGATTGGTCGAGGAAGATGAGTTATCTCTGCTTTCTAGAAGGATATATCAAATGTGGAAGCACAGGCGAAAGAAGCTCGGAAACTACAGAAGATCAGAAGATAGAGGAGAATTTTCTAGACACAAGAACTTTAGCAAAAGAAACGTCATTTGCTATTAATGCAAAGAACCAGGGAACTTGAGTGATTGTCCTAAGTGAGAGAAAAACCAAAGAAAAGGTTTGAAAAGAAGAAAGGAATGATGGCCATCTAGGACGACTCAGAATCTTCTGAAACTGAATCTGACTCAGAATATGAGCATGCCAACCTAGATTTTATGGCCACAATAACAGATGACTCGGGATCTGAATCAAAACACAGAGGTATTTTACGAATTTACTCAAATTGAATTGGTAGATAGTTTATCGAACTTACGGAAAACCATAGTCAACTCAAGATCAAATACAAGAAACTTAAAAGAGTCTTGTATACGAAATTGAGCAACTTAAAAAAAAATTTTGAACTAAAGAAAATAACATTAAACTCAAATATGATTTCCAAAAAGTTCAAAAATCTCTAGTTCGAGATACTACTTCAAGTTCAAAAGTTATTCTTAAAGAATATGACTATAGTTTTCAAAAATCTCTTGCTAAAAGCATAGATAGAAGAAAAATGGCTTCAATGATCTACACTATTAGTGGAAACAATAGAAGAGGAATTGGATATGAAATTCCCAGAGGGAAAGAAACATATAAACCTAAACCTATTGATGAAACGGTTATCATATATAAACCACTGCACAAACAATTTAGTTATGGTCACCCACATGATATAAAATACACATCTTATTCTAAAAGTTTTCATGTTAAACCAAAGTTCAAACAAAACTTTAGAAACTCTACCCAGAAAGGACCCAAAAAGATATGGGTACCTAAGGAGAAAATAATTTATGTTGCAAATGTCCTTAACAATGAAGTTGAAACATCAATCATGGTACCTGGATTTTGGATGCTCACGACATATGACTGGAAGAAAGTCTATGTTCCAAAGCCTGGAACTTAAATCTGGAGGTGAAGTAAAATTTGGAGGTAACCAGAAAGGAAAAAATCATTAGTTCCAGCCATTGGAAATGGTAACCTCCCTTCTATTTATAATGTTCTGTTATTAGAAGGATTAACGCATAACTTAATGTCCATAAGTCAATTAAGTGAGAATGGTTATGACATAATCTTTAATCAAAATTCATGTAGGGTTGTTAGTCAAAAAGATGGGTCAATCCTATTTACTAGCAAGAGAAAGAATAACATATATAAAATTAATCTTTCTGATCTTAAAACTCAGAATGTAAAATGCCTTTTTTCAGTTAACGATGAACAATATGTCTGGCACAGAAGATTGGGACATGTTAGCATCACAAAAATATCTCAAATTAACAAACTCAATCGGGTAAGAGGACTTCCTAATTTGAAGTTCAACTCAGAAGTTTTGTGTGAAGCATGTCAAAAGGGAAAATTTTCAAAACCCTCTTTTAAATCAAAAAATGTTGTTTCTTCCTCTAGGCCGTTAGAACTTTTGCATATTGATCTATTTGGACCGGTGGCTGCATCCATTAGAGGCAAGAAGTATGGATTGGTCATTGTAGATGACTACAACAGATGGACATGGGTAAAGTTCTTAAAACACAAGGATGAGTCACGTTCTGTGTTCTTTGACTTCTGTAATCAAGTTCAAAATGAAAAAGAGTTTAGGATCATAAAGGTTAGATGTGATCATAGAGGATAATTTGAAAACAAATTTTTTGAAAAATATTTTAAAGAAAGTGGCAATTCTCATGATTTCTCTTGTCCTAGAACTCCCCAACAAAATGGAGTTGTTGAACGAAAGAATAGAACATTGCAAGAAATGGCTAGAACCATGATCAATGAAACTAATATGGCTAAACACTTATGGACAGAAGTAGTGAACACAACATGTTATATTCAAAGTAGAGTTTCTATAAGACCTATTCTTGAAAAGACTCCTTATGAATTATGGAAGAACAGAAAGCCCAACATTTCATATTTTCATCCATTTGGATGTACTTGCTATATTCTAAACACTAAAGAACATCTGAACAAGTTTGATTCTAAAGCACAAAAGTGTATTCTACTTGGATACTCTGAATGCTCAAAAGGCTATAGAGTATACAATACAGAAACTCTGATTGTTGAAGAATCAATCAAATTAAGATTTAATGACAAGCTTGGCCATCAAAAGCAAAGAAAATTGAAAATTCGCAGTAGAAGTTCATCTAACAAACTCTAAAGGGACAAAACAAAAGGATAACTCAGAAGATCCCGATGTTGAAGGTTTCTGGACAACTTAAGAATTTCTGAAGAAACCTCACAAAAATGATTTCCAAGAATCACATCGAGGAAAAGATGTTATCATTGGAAAGAAATATGATCCTATTAGAACAAAAATCCTCTCTAAGAAACAATGAAGAATCCTTTGTTTGTCGGTTTCTATGATTGAAACAACCTTAATAGATGAAGCTCTTCATGACAATGATTGGATTATAGCAATGCAAGAAGAAATCAACCAATTCACGGAAATGATGTGTGGGGTCTAGTTCCAAAGCCTAAAGTTCAATATAATTGGAACAAAGTAAGTATTCAGTAATAAGTTAAATGAGCAAGGAGAAGTTGTCAGAAACAAGGCATGACTGGTTGCACATGGGTATAGTCAACAAGAAGGTATTGATTACAATGAAACCTTTGCTCTAGTTTCCAGGTTAGAATCTATTAGACTATTAATTTCTTTTGCTATTCAAAATAACATTACTATATCAAATGGATGTTGAGTGCATTTTAAATGGCTATATAGAAGAAGAAGAAGTTTATGTATGTCAACCTCCTGGTTTTGAAGATTCAAAATTTCCAGAACATGTTTTTAAACTCAAAAAATCCTTGTATGGGTTAAAACAAGCTCTCAGAGCATGGTATGAGAGCTTAAGAAATTTTCTTTTAGAAAAGAATTTTACCAGAGGAAAAGTGGACACAACCTTATTTAGAAAAACATTTAAAAATGATATTCTGATCTGTCAAATTTAAGTAGATGATACTATTTTTGGAACTTCTAATGTCTCTCTTGGAAGAGAATTTGCTAAGTCTATGCAGGGAGAATTTGAGATGAGTATAATCGGAGAACTAAAATTCTTTCAGGGAATTCAAATCAATCAATGTTCAGAAGGTACTTACATACATCAAACTAAGTATGTTAAAGAACTTCTGAAGAAATTCCAGTTATCAAAAAGTAAGTAAGCATAAACCCCAATGCATCCTACATGCATTTTGGGAAAAGATGAGGTAAGTAAGAAGGTAGATCAGAAACTCTAGAGAGGTATGATTGGATCTCTTCTTTATCTAACTGCATCTAGACCAGATATTCTATTTAGCATTTGTTTATGGGCAAGATTCAATCAGATCCCAGAGAATCTCACTTAACTATTGTTAAGAGAATTCTAATATATCTGAAAGGTACTAATAATGTTTGACTAATTCTGAAAATCTTTAAATTAGTAGGTTATTATGAGCTTGTTTGAGAGAGAGAATGAAAAAGCACCTCTGGAAGTTGTCAATTTCTTGGGGAAAATCTTATCTCATGGTACAGCAAGAAGCAAGCCACAATTGCACTTTCAACCACTAAAGCAGAATATGTAGCTGCTGCTGGCTGTAGCACTCAGATGCTATGGATGAAGAGTCAACTAGAAGACTATTATTTGTATGAGTGTAAGATCCTTATCTTCTGTGATAACACTTCTACCATTTTCCTGTATAAGAATCCAATTTTACCCTCTAAGGCAAAACATATTGAAATTAAACATCATTTCATTACCCTCTAAGGAAAAACATATTGAAATTAAACATCATTTCATAAGGGACTATATTCAGAAAGGAATTTTGAGTCTAAACTTTGTAGACACAGACCATCAATGGGCTGATATTTTCACTAAACCACTTTCTGAAGATAGATTTAAATACATTTTGAAAAATATAAGTATGGAATTTTGCCACGACGAAATTTCATTTGTTTTCAATATAGTCGAGTTCTATTTTTAAATGAGCGTTCTAGTTAAACATCTCTTGATTAGAAGAAGTTAAGTTAGAAACCATATCTAGAAGTTCTGAAATATTCTCTAATGTTTCATTACAAATATGGTTCCGAAGTTCATTATATTAAATAGTTGTAACGCTTTTAACCTAGAAGTTGAACAATTTTTCAAAACTTCTGATAGGTCACCCATGCGTGCTAGCTATTGACACGCCATCCCTAGGTAACTGATGACATCTCTTCAAATCTCAAAATATCCCTCTAGTGTCAGACGCTATTAAATTCGTGTGATGGTTAATGTGTTTTAATCTTTTTTTAAATTAATTTTTAAGCTTCTCATCTGCATGCATTTCCCTTTAAATAGTCCTCTCAAATCTCTTTTTGTCTTTTCTCTCTAAACTGAAAGCGTATGCATTTTTTCCTCTTCTTCTCTCTTTTCAAAAACCCTAAACCCAGAATTTCAAAAATAGCTTCATCTTCTCGCCCAGAAACCATCATCCCTAATAACCCATAAATCCCTGTCTCTAACAACCCAACAACCACCATTCAACACAATCCTTAGCAATCTGGAAGATACATCATCCTTGAATGGACAACATTGATTCATATTGAGAAGCTAGAACTGGTGTGCAAACTGATGATTGATCTTGAAAATCTCAGAGATAATGGATTCAATCTGTTTCCAGCTATGGAATTTCAAGGATGAAGACCTTTCTTTGATCGTCTTATTGGACCAGTCTTTCCAAATCTTGCCAAGGAATTCTGGATTCATGCTATTGTTACCCCTAAAGCTATTCTCTCATTCATTATGGGTAAGGAAATTTCAATCATTGAAAACATCATTAGAAGCTTGTTGGGTCTTGATGGAGAAGGAGAAATTGGTGTCCCATAAGGAATGCTTGATATGGATCCAATGAATGCTGAAATTTTCACTTCTAGAGAAGCCTCAACAAAGATCAAATATCTGAAGGATGTTTACAAGATCTGGGCAAAGATTTTTCATGGCTGCATCCAACATAGAAAGGAAACAAGCTCTCTAGATTACATTAACTCAGATCAATAATATCTGTTATACTGTGTAGGACCAAATGTCAAGGTGGATTTGTCATATCTTCTATTTAGACACCTCTGGATGCATGTCAAGAAAACAAGGGAAGAAGAACGAACCAGAAATCCCAAGGCTAAGAGAAATTGGATTCCTCTTGCTAGAATGATCCCAGACATTCTGACTGAGAATGGTTTGATAGATCACCTAGAAGATGCCAAACTGCTGAAAGAGTTGAATCCCATATGTGGGAAAGTATGGACTGGAAAGAATCTAGTGAAGAGGAAAATAATTGATAGACTTCTGGCTAAACCCTCTCCATTTGTTTGGGGAACTATCACAAAGAGAAGAGTTCCTCTAGCAGAATTTCCTACATTCAACTCAAAAGAGCACCATCTAACCATCAAGAACTACAACACAGTCCACACCAGCTATCTCTCCACAAAGTTCACCACAAGAAGTTCCTGTCTCTGCTCCCAACCAACCAAATCCAAATGCACTACCATCTCCAACACTTCTTCCACATCCAAACAACAATGAATGGAATTACGATGTTGGAACTTAGAGATTGCTTGGAATCAATGTTCCTCACGAACACTCAATTCCCTCATTCACTCTAACCTCAACAAACATTTTTGTTGTTCCTAAGTCCCCCACCACATTACAACCATTTTACATACCAACCATCACTCCTATCACTACAGAACTTCCTCCATCTACCTCTCCAGAACTTCAACCATCTCACTCCCCTGATCAAACCACTATCTCACCAGAACTTCCACCACCTCACTACCCAGACGATACTATCAATACAACCTCCGGAGTCTCCACCTTCCCCATAATTCACCTTCCTCCACAACCACAAAATCCTCCCACATCTGATTTTTTATGCACTATAGTTGATCTCAACTCTCTACCCAAAATTACACCTGTTTCCAAACTAGTGCACACAGATGTTAGTATACTTTTGCAGAAGTTTGAAGAAATGCAGGGTTGCATGGAGCTGTTGAAGGGAGATTATGCCAACAATCTAAGCCCATGTGCATCAGTTGATATATGGAGAACATTCAGAAGGAGATTCAATACTGAATCCCTAAAACTCAAAGAGCTGTGTTACTCTCATGTTTATGAGAATTTACTGAGTGTCTGAATAGTATGAAGAAAGAAGCTTACAATATATGGAACGAGAAGCCACTACTACAGCTTGATAATGCTCTGTGGTAACCACCTGCTGACCCCATGGATATTTCTGATGATGAATCTTCTAAAGTTGCTGATCCAATCTCTGAAGCATTAGTTCTGTATATACCACCTCTTTTTCATCCCAGAGATACTCGTAAGAAGGTGCCCACACTAATGATCAATCTTGACACACTTTTCTCGAGTGCCTTCTACCCTAGATCTGCTGGTTCTAGATCAAAGGTTGTTTCTACTAAAGATAATGCTACAACTTCTTTGGTGTTAGAAACTCTGAAGGAGTTAAAGAAGGAAAATGAAGCAGTGTGTGAACGTCTGGACAAATAGGATGAGACGAACAAAGAAATCAAGACTTGGATGCAGAATCAAGAGGAATCTTCAAATGAAATCAAGAACCTTCTGCTTTCCCTAGTTTCTCGTCCTACTTAGTTCTTCCATTTTCAACCTTCTGTGCATCATTATTTTTAAATGTTTTATGTTTTTGACAAACCTTCTGTAACCGGTTCTTTAAGATTAATGTTATTATTACTTTTTTACACTATTATTTTTTTTACAATGACTTTTTGAGTATGACAAAAAGGGGGAGAAAATTGAGATTTTGATAGGATTAACTATAACATGTTATTGGGACAAAAGTGTCAAACATTTCTAACAATATACAAGTGTATTTTTGCTTAAGTATACGAGTTACACAAGCTCTAAAAGAAGACGTTCCAAAGACAAACTCAAATTCTAAATCCTCAAACTCTAAAATGATTCAAGCTCTAAAATGAAAAGGAAACTCTGAAAGAAGGATCTCTAAAAGCTCTGAAAGAAATCTCAGTGAAGTTCTAATATATATTAGTTTTCCTTAATTATTTATCTCAGGGGGAGATTGTCTATCTCAAGGGGAGATATGTTTTTCATATATACAAATTTTTTTTATTATCAAAATCTAATATTTTTGTCATCATCAAAAAGGGGGAGATTGTTAGAACATAGTTTGGTTCTAATCATATCTTAGAGTTTTGTATAATAAATATGATAATCTGATGTGTATTATTTCCATTTTAGATGATGTTTGTTAGCCCTGTGGCAAGTGATCGAGAGTAACACTGATATTACCCAAGGTTTTATATGTAAAAATCAGAGTAAATTAAAATTTCATAAATTAAATACTAAGGCATCACACCATCAAAACCAAATTACTTTAATCGTCATTCTAATGTGTATAATCTACACTTTATCTCCATAACCTTATCGACATAATTCATCACAACAACACATAAACTTTCATCATCACGAAATCATAAACAACAACATCAAACAACAACATCAAACAATGCTAATAACATAAGCAACATAAACAAAATCATCACAATTGGCTAAAGCTCATCGTCGCTTTTCGGCATAAAAGCCCATCGTCACAAACATCATCACATCATATTTGCATTAAACATTTCATCAAGTTAAATCATCGCAAAACTCATCATTTATATTCATCGCATAGTTATCATGAAATTATCAAATCATATTCATTTCATGTTCATCACCAAACAAAATATCATATATTATCGCAATTCAATCATCGTCAATCAATTAAAAACCCAACGCCAAACAACTGATACATAAACATAACCGACTCCATGAGACACGACTATGTTATGCATGTGGTACCATCGCTTTGTCCATAATTAGGAACACTTGGCATAAAAGCCTCGTAAGCGGCATAAAAGCCCATCGTCACCAATGTATGTGA
Organism: Vicia sativa; assembly: GCA_021764765.1. Classification (NCBI taxonomy): domain Eukaryota; kingdom Viridiplantae; phylum Streptophyta; class Magnoliopsida; order Fabales; family Fabaceae; genus Vicia; species Vicia sativa. The sequence continues at coordinate 264,934,272 of CM038795.1, forward strand.
CTCGACAATAAAACAACACAACAAAACATCATCATCGCTCATCAAAATTGGCATAAAGCATCGCCACAATTTATCCACATCAAGATAAATATATCATCGCATCGCATATTATCAAGTATCCATTAATAAATACATCGCCAAAACATTATGTTTAATCACACCACATTATTGTCAATTCATTCACTAAATTCTGAATACGGAAAAATGGTCAAACACCTATAATCGTTGAAAGCCATTCCTAATAACCGGCATTAATCATAATCGTCAACGTTGCAATCGGATTGTCCATACGTGTCCTAAATCCACTAAAACGAAATCCGATTCAATTTAACCGTAATTAAGCCTATTTCGGGTCGTTCCGTAAAAACTCGTAATTTCGAAAAACTAACCTCACCACTACGTTCTACACGTCAAACTTAGCTAGCGTCAATTTTTCGTTGAATTCGAACAACTTGCTCGTCGTGAGAATTCGAAATCGAAAAATCGGAACATAATCGAGTTCTAAATTTAATCGGTTAAGTTATGATCTAGTTATATTTTATTAATACTAACTAGTAGTGTATGGAATTTGGAAAAAAGAAGGAAACAGAAACAAACTGCAAATTATGCAGAAAAGATATTATGCAGAAAATAGAAGACAGAAAAACTGAAATAGGAAAATTTCCGTTTCCATCTTCCACAAGAAAGGGCGAGCGTCCCATGGCATTAAGGCTTGGGCGGATGCCTATAGAAAGGCCGCCCCACTTGAGGTGGGCGCCTCCTTCATTGAAGCTTCCATCATCTTCTTCTTCATGCTTCCGGGTTTCGGTTTTCTATTTTCATTTTATAACTTCTAATTTCTACTAGCTAGCACCTAAAACACCCACATCCATACTCTTAATTCAAACTTTCTAAATCATTCAACAATCACATATAACTCATAAACCACAACATCAATTTCTATCCCAAACTCACAATATACCTATCAAACCCTAATTATAGGAAGTGGAAAATCAAACCTCTTACCTCTAAGTTGGAGGATCCTTGATGATTCTACAAAACCCAATCAAAGCTTTCTCATGCTCTTCCTCTTCTTCTTCCTTGCTCTTCTTCTCCCAAAACCCTTCCTTTTCTCTCAAGTTTTCTATGTTTTGCTTTGGTGATTATGAATGGAAGGAAAATGAGGAAAAATGGTTTGATAAGTTGTTTTCTTACTAGCTAGGGTGTAAACCCAATTCCTTCAATTGCTCCCCACTAACTTAATTAATAATATCTAATAATATTAATTACTCAATTAATTAAAATAATTAAAATAATTAAGGAAATTAAATATCGGTCCGAATAATATTTTACCGAACGAGCAGAATAAAAACCGGACCGAACTAAACATCCCAAATATATTAATAGATATATCGATTAATATAAATATTCTCGTCGCAAAATAAATATCGATCGGTAATTAAAAATATTAATATAATATAATATAATATTAATTAAAACAGGCGTTACACGGGGGGTAAATATATCACCTCTTTATTATTACAGATTAAAAATCATTTATCAGAGTTGATGATAAAACTTGCGAAAGCGACAAGCGGTCTGAATTGACTTTCGTCTATTACGACCGACTTCTAGAAAATTGGACATGGATAGTTCTTTGGATTTGAATTGAGATAGAAATATGAATTAACATAGAACTTATGTTGAATTAATGCATTTATCACTATTACACTATTTCAATGAATAAAATCAAGCTACCACTTTTGTCAACAGTTGGAGTATGTTTCTTCAATGATCAATGGCAATGAGTTTTGATAAAGTGTTTCTTCCACCTTGTATCAATGAGCAATCTCACACCAATTGAATCACAAGCGTGTTATAAAAGTAAAGAGTGAGCGAGAAAGAATCGATCGCATAGCAGTTTGGTAAGGAAGTTCCCCATGTTCGTCCTCGCGTGTGGGTATGTCTCTCTCTCAATTTCCAATTTGGAATTGAGAACTTTCTTTATCAATATGCTGAAAATTATTTACAAGGTTGCAATACAAAGACAGAAAATCACGGATCTTCTTCTTCTTATATCAACCTTATCTTGATATGAGTGATCAAGAACACACACAAGATTCATAGATAATTCACCACTTCCACGACCTGTTTGCAAAATCTCCCCGATCTCCAAACCCTATGCTATGGCTGAATCTTCCCTGTGCAATCGTGACTAACAAACCCACAAGACACATCCGTTCTTGCTGGACAAACCTTCTAATTTTTCCTCGAAACCCCTTCCAATATTTAACTTAGCTAGATCACCGATCGTACTTTGAATGTTATCTCTTTGATCCCTTAATCCAACAAGCAATGATGATTATGTATGTTCTTGAACCAAGGATTGAGAAGATGATGAAGATGATATCTTTCGAAGTTCTTGGGAGAAAATTGATGCTCTGTATTAGTGACACACATTCTAACTAACTGCCAAACTTTCTTTTATATGGAAAACAGAAAATGTTAGAAGAAAAACAGAATTATGAGTCGACACAAAATGCAAAAGAGTCGACACAAGAGCTCAATGTATTGATACAAGAGATTTTGTATCGATACATACTATATTAAAACTGAAGCCTAAACCAGTCTTGTTAGATTTGAATGGAAAATCAGGTAGTTGACCCCAAATTGCATAACCTCCTTCTTCAACTACAACTCTGGTATATTTTAGTGAGGCAATCTTCGGTGGAACTCTAGTAACTTTAGGAGTGACAGGAGAGTCGACAGGCATGACTCGTGGAACTACTTCGAAAGCTTGACAAAGAGTTTCGATAAATTCACCTTCCATTTTGATATATCAGAATGACTGTAGATGGCTTACCATGTATTCTTCTTCTCCTGGCTGTAACAATCTTCTCTTTATTTGGGTATTTGACTTTTGATGTAGAGTAGATGTAACAACGCCTTCCCCATGTATCCAAGGGCGTCAGTAGGCAAGAATAAGTTGGATGAATATCCATCACAAAGATAATAGAGTCAAAAGTTTGGGGACCCACTTTGATCGGAGAGCTCTCCAAGTACTATTCTCTTCGGACCATCAAAGCTCTCATGATTATGTCCTTTGGGTTTCATGACCACTTCTTGACATCAAGTCGGTCAAGAGCACTCTTGATGAATACGTTCGAGGCGAGCCAATATCCACCATCGTGAGACAAAGTAATGCCCTTACACGCTATAAAAATGTGCAAGGCATTGTTATGTTTCCTCCGGCGAGTTTAGATCGACATAGGAAAATCCTAAACCATTGTCTGGTCGGACTAACAATACAACTTTCAATTAGTCAATAGAAGTGTTTTGAGGTATATGAACATTCTTCATAAACTTCACTAAGGCTTTAGCATGAGCCTCGAAGCACAATAACGAGCTAGCATGGAAATCTTGGGCGGGGTTTATCCCAAGCTGCTCACTTCATTGTAGTCTCTCTTCTTAATGATCTTCATAATTTCCTCCGTCTCTTGTTTGGAGGTGCCTTGACAACTTCCTTTGGTATACATGTGAGGAGGTTTAGTCACTTTATCTTTCCTCGAGCCTCGGGAGTTGGTTCAATAGCAGGAACAAGAGCTGGCGTAGTAGTGTCTTTTGGAGGAGAGATATCTGGAGAAAATACTCTTTCGGTTCTGGTTACTTTGCATGATCCGGTGATATTGTTGACATCAGGACTAGCGACTTCAAGCTGTAATGTCCTCAATGGCTAATAGCTCTTGCTTGGCGCCATAATAGTAAACTTTGGCTCCATAATTCCAAGGTATAGCTTTGTCAGAGGAATATGGAATTGGTTTGGGCGAGGTAATAGTCAGAGGTGCCACTCTAGATGCAGAATCGATAGGGGGGATCATTATTGTGTTCACATCAGCAAATTCTTCGGGATAGTCGTCGTCTCCTCATCAGTTACCTTGATGTCTTCGACTGTAATCTTGTAGCTTTCAGGAGCAGTATATTTAAACATGAAATCAAATTTCCAACTTTGTTGCCCTAAGGCATCCCATACTTTGGTATGGATTTGCTTACATCTTGATCTCTAGGCTTTTGAAACATCTTAGCACAAACTCTCACAGTGAGTCTTGAGAATAGAACTTCTCGATTGTCTATCGGTGTTGAACACGTCTCTTCAACCAAACACACCCATTAGATTCGATCTTGCTGCAATGATTGTTAGGACATCCTAGAAATAAGTCGACATAACATATTCTTCTTACATCATCGGAGAGTGGTGACTCATTCACATCAAAGACATAGAGTCATTGTCAATGGCATTGGCACTTTACCATGGTCCGACATTGGTGCGTTGATCATATTGCAGGTCTCGACGGCGGATCGAATTCAATTTCCTAAGCTTCATCATGTCTTGAATCATGTTCTTGAGGTCCAACAATTGTTGGTGTCGTGGCCAAGGCTATTGGAATGGTGCACATCTTGCATTAGGATTGTACTTGGAGGCTGTTGACATCTTGAGGAGGATCCTCAAAGTAATGACTATGCTTTCAACATGTGTTGTAATGCTTGAGAAGCGACATGTTGATTGTTGTAGCTGTCTTCTTGGCACATTACGCCTCATGTTTTCTTGTAGAGTTGCGCGGTGAGGATTAGAGATCGAACTTCCCCACAGTTGATGGCGATCACCTTTAGCAGTTCTTCTAACCATACATAGAATTGGCTTCTTTCTTCCCACCAAAATATCTCTCCGTAGAATTTGAATATGTTTCGACTTGAATCTTTTCTCTCTTGATTCCAGCTTTAGTACGTTCGCCTGTCAATATCAGCTCGGTGAATCCAGTTGAAGAGTTTCCACTCAGATGATTAAAGAATGGGCCTGTTAGTGTTCCCATGAACATCTCAACCAATTCCCTATTAGACAATGGTGACTGGACTCTGCCTGCTAGATTGCTCCATTGTTGGGCGTACTCTTTGAACTTCTCATCATGGCCCATAGATATGCTCTGCAGTTGCATGCGGGTTGGTGCCAATTAAGCATTATACTGGTACAATCTGTAGAAAGCATCCGCTAACTCATTCTAAGTATGAATGTGAGTATTCTCTAGCTGATAGTACCATTCTAACTGTGCTCCAGATAGACTTTCTTGAAAGAAATGCATCCACAATTTCCAGCAGTGTGAGGTTGAATCTTCTGAACATAGGACTTCAGATGAAGTTTTGGATAGGAAACACCATCATCTTTGGCAAAATTAGGAACTTTGAACTTGCGGGGAATGACCACTCCAGGAACCAGGCTTAAATCATCAAAATTCTACCTTGACATTTTCAGATTTTCCATAGCATTCAGACGATCTTCCAGTTGCTTATACTTCTCATTGTCAGGAGGGTACTGCTCGCTCATGTAGTCTACTTCCTTATCTTCTTGAGACCCATGATGGCTTCCTTCATTAGCCTTGACACTACCTTGAGTTTCACCGCTCTTTTATGAGAATTCAAGATGTCTGACTACCTTGATTGGACCTCTCAACCTTCTTCCCAAGTTGAGAACACCAATGGTCTTCTTCTTTTTCTTGACAATGAGCTCTTTCAGATCTTTCTGACCTTGCGCCAAGTTGGTGAACATCTCTTGGAGTTGAGCATTACGAACACGGAGATCTTTGAAAGTATGTTGAGAGCATTTACGGTGAAATAAACAACGAGAGAATAAGAAAAGCGGTCTTGAGTACACATTATGAAATGTTATGCTATGATATGCAATGTTATGCAATCTTATGCAATGCAATGTTTTCAAGGACCTTAGGAATTTAAATTTTGTAAACAAAGCATGAACAAACTTTTTCTTAGTATGATTAGTAATACAAAGAAAGTTCAAGCACAAAAATAAAATTCCTAATGCTTGGCCTCCATGGAAGCTTCCTCTTTGTATTGACATAGGCGTTAATGCTCTATTCTTCGTGAAGTTGCTTCGTCATCTCTAATACTCTTTTCTCACTTACATAGCATTGGGCTCGAATGTATCTCTTTCTTCTTTGAGTTAAATCCATGATCTCTTCAATTCTTTGAAATCGTGTAGCATATGCGGATGGAGGATGGTATAGGATTCGTCCCGACAAAAGGTTCCATAATTCTTGGTAGGGCGACACCATATGGCATCATAAGATTTTGAGTCGACTCGAACCCATTTGAGGTAAGGTTCCCAAGGAATGGAATTTTTATTCCCCAAGGTCTTGGTATCAAATTTCTTCACCATGCCCCTAGCATGCACAAATCTTCAACGGTAACCTTGGAGGTCGTGGTCATAGTCAAACACAATGCCTCAGATGGGTATATCATGAGGACCATCACTGAGCATAACCAAACTATCATGCGCCAAAGGGTTGTAAGTGATACCTCCCTTATGCCAAGGAGTGGTACATTGGGAATTCTCCACACGCTCAATGGCGAAGTCCTTTTGAGGTAAAGACACCCATGGATATCCGATAAGAGTGACATCAACCTTTGAGACCATTTCAAACCTTGTTCATTCTTCATCATTGGTCGAGGAAGGTGCAAAATAAACCACCTGGATAATAACGGTATACAACACATGAGAGTTCCTTGTCTTTTAATGTATGCAGTATGGAGAGATCGAGAATATCTCCGAGCAAAGTAGGCCGCAGAATTATGAGTGAGGAATATCTTCACGGCGTTCACATCTATGATTAGCAAAGCCAAAATGTATTCAAAAGCGTGGAAACTCATATCCTTTAAGAATTCTCGAGCCTTCTTTATCAGAAACTTAGCAAGCAAACCCATAACTCCACTTCTTGTTTCCTAATTGGCTTCAATGTCTGACCGTTTTAGGTGTAGAGCTGATGCAATGTCTTCAATCCTCGGAACTTTTACAGCGGTGAATGGTATTCGATCAAGAATGGGTATCCCAAGTAGCAGAGAACTCTTCCATTCCGGTACCAATGATAGTGCAGGAAAGTAAGCGGTGATGTTTCGGATCAAAGAATTGGAATCGGCGCTCATCATATCTTCTTCAAAACTGATGTAACCAAGTCAAGTAGATAACTATGCCTCTTGATTAGCGGCGTGTGTGTCTGGTGAACTGACTTTTAGTGTTTTGTATCGCAAATGTGCGGATAGCAAAGTGCCATGACTTTTCTTTTATCAATTAAGGGAAGGTAAAAGTACAGAAAAAGACCTTCGTTAGATTACGAGTAAGGGAGAAGGTTATGAAAAGGAAGGTATTAGCACCCTTTCCATCCGTAGATTACCTCACAGGTGCTCTTAGATCACTTTAAAATTGTGCTTTCGTGTGTTTGGCAAAATGTTTGAAAAGGCATTTCGCTTTGACTTTGTAATGATTCATGTGGGAATGTATACAAAGTGTTCGGAAATGTTTGTTTTGAAAAGAGTTTGAACTTTGACAAAAGTGTGAGGTGTGAAAAGTATTTTGATAGAGTAAGCAACTAAAAGTCTTATTACCTACTCAGAATTGGTCATTTTCGTATTGTTTTACTTTCCTTTAGAATAGCGCTATCCATACCATTAGTTGGTAGGTAACTCTATTTGTTGGATGTAAGCGGGACATTCGAAGGGTCATCGGATGGTCATAGAAGGCAACTTGTAGGAAGTATCCTAGCACATTCGAAGGGGCTATCATTATTTTTCGTAGGCGACAATCGAGGGTCAAGATCATGTATTCGGAGGCGACATCGTGGGTCTTATGATCTTTGTATCGAAGGGACTATGATGATTTGTTTTGAAGACAGCGATGCTAGAATACCTCGTTCGAGGACATGACCATTTGAATTCAAGAGAGGAGAATTACCCTAAGGGGTGCATGTGTGAAAAGTGTGTCAATTCAAATATTTTATCTTGAGAATTAGAGTGAGCTATGTTCAATTTTAGTCTTGCCATACGCCTAGTTACTAGCAATTTATAGGGTGCGGAAATTAAAATGCGGAATGTAAAGATGCGGAAAGATAAATGTCCTAACTATTACATGGCTTTGGGGCGGATACATAATTTAAACTTCGCGAAAATAAAAGCCCTAATTAACTATTACATCCCATGAGAAATTACATTATTGGAAAAAGCGATAAAAGTAAAAAGCGGAATACGTGAAAAGATAAGAAAATCGGAAAATCGAAGAAATCGAATAAGAGGACAATGTTAGTAAAAATGCAAATTTTGAATGAGAAAAATATGACATCTTGGAAATAACATAAATATGCTAAAATAATTTTGGGATTTTTAGATGCATTTAATAATTTAAAACTAATTAAAATTGATTTAAATGCTAAATTATGAATAAAATAAAATATGCATGCAAAATAATATTTTTTAATTTTATAAATTAAATAAGTATTTTCTGAAAATAAATGCAAAAGGAAAAAATATTTTGATGATTTTTAATGCATGAAATAAAAATATAGAAAAGAATTAAAATGCATGAAAAATATTAAATAAATAAGAAAATATGAAAATATGAAGGAAATTGAGTTTGTAAAAAAGGAATGCAAAACCGGTCCTGAGGAGATTGAGCTGGCACAGGAGAGCATCTATCAACGGAAGCGTCTTAACCAAGCGAGCCAGCGTCGCTTGTGTTTGAAAATTGGAACGAGTGGAATGTAAACACGTGTCGTCTCTTGGTTGCCTCAAACTCGCGCCAGACTTCATCTTCTCCGATTTGAATTTTTGAAAATTCAGCGTCGGCCATTTCTTGACGCTACAACCCTGGCTAAATCAAAAATCATGCACACATAATATAAATAACATCTAAGACCATGGTTCGATTCAGGACATCGTTAAGAATGTAATGTGATCTAGTGGTCCATTTTTCCTAATAAGAAAAGCCCTAAATCGAGCTCAGGAACCCTAGTTATGGCATATTACGTTTCAGGCCATGGAAACACGATTAACTTGCCCAGATCGCTTGCAAACTCATCACTAATCACAAAAACAACAATAAAACAAGTTAAAAATGCATGATAATTGAAATACGATTTTGAGATTTTCTTGAACAAACCAAATTCGGATTCTCCAATTCTTGATGGTTTTGATTAATGTGAGGGTCTGGATCGACTCAAGAGGTATCAAGGAATGCAATGGACACCTTAGAATCGATTGAAAACAGCTGGAACTAGGGATGCTTATAGCTTGTGTACCACGGTTTTTTGAGTTGCAATAAGGGTTTCTCCAGTCAAATTCTCTACCCTAATTCGTGTGGCATGAGTTATGTATATATAGTTGAAGGATTTGGAGTTAATTTGAGGAAGAATCAATCACTAATCAATGCAAATCAAATTTGATTTTGTACAAAATCAAATTTTCATATTTTGATTAATTTTCAATCAAATCTTGCCATACCAATCCAAATTTCGAAATTTCGGCTTTGTTGAGTTGCTTGGATCTCAAGGAAGAGAGAAAAATCAATTTTGCATTTAATTTTAATTTTATACTTTATTTTTGAATTTAATTTGTATTTAAATGAATAAATTCCAAATTAAATAGAAAAATAAAATAAAATTCATGGCATTGGGCTTGGATATTCCTAATTGTATAAGGAACAAGTTTGGATGAAGAAAAAGTAAGCCCATTTGCAAAAAGTTTATTTTAGAAGTATTTCTCTTTGTGCACTTCTTCAAAATTGCCCAACTTGTGGTGGTATCTTGCTCAATTTTCCATATTTTGAGTGTTCTTGGACTTTTGGAAGCTCTAAGAATCCTCTAACCAACCTTTTGGTATCATCTCAATTGGTTTCCATGCTCAATATATCGTCAAAACAAAATGTTGACTTTTGTTAACTTTGAAAATGACTGTAATGTTTTGAGCCATACCTCACAAATGAAGCATTTTTGGACATTCTTGTGAGACATGACGTTGTAGAATTGAATTTCCTTCAAAACAAGAGGTGGTGGAAAATTTGAGAAAGTATGAGAAAGTTATGATCGTCAAAGTTCGGTTGACTTTTCACCTAGAAACCCTAATTTAGAAAGTTTGACTTTTGAGCAAATCTTGAGTTTTCTTGATGAATCATGATCAACCCTTGATCAAATGATGAATTTAACTTCAAAATGAGGATGTTGACCAAAAATTATGAAGTTTGGTGTATGTTGACCACAATTGACTTTTGTCAATACAGCGATTTTCAACCATTTGAGCAATTGCACAGAAACTTGACTTGTGAGGCTTGAAAGTTGACATGGAGAATCTTTGAAGCATATGAGGAGGCATGAAGGACATTGGAGATGTTGGAAGTCCATCGAAGGCGAGAAACCACTAGTTTGGGTTGATTGTCTAGGAGAGGTTTGTTTGATCAACCCTTGAGGAATCCTTGAGCATGGATGTATGAGATATCTTGAGAAGATGGAGAAAATTTTGGGGTATGACAGTGCCTGTTCAATCTTCTTCTTTGGAAGGTTAGATTGACATACTTGTCTTCGTTGACACGAAGGTAGAAGATGATTGAACACTCAATACTACTGAAAATTTGCACTCATTGGTTGTGGATGATGCGGGAATGAGCCAAATGATCGACTACTTCCTTCAACTGATCAAGCAAAAGTGTCTTTGGATGTCATACTTTCGGTCAAGATCATACGCCATCTTGCTATTCTTCGGAGAGAAATTTGTTTTCTCAAATATGTATTTGATCGGATCCATCTTGAAATCAACAAGGTGTGGTCAACATATCTGTCTTAGTCGGACGATTGACTAAGCGTTACAAGTTTTCTCGGTGTGAGTATCTTGTTTCCAGTGGTAAACTTTTGCTAAGGTAGTATATTGCATGCTCTTTTCGACCGGACTCGTCATGTTGCCCCAACACACCCATTTAATTTTCTAATCTTGTTAAGTACATGATAAGAGGTCTTCCTTTGGCGGGCGCATCGGGATAGGAGAATTACAGGTACTCCTTGATTTTGTCAAAGAAATCGGCATCGTCGTTTCCATTCCACTACTTGATCTTTCTTAAGTAACTTGAAGATTGGCTCACAAGTAGCGATTAGATGTGTAATAAATCGCAATGTAGTTGATCGGCGAAACCTCGACTTCTTTCTCGGTGTGGGTGGCATCTCTGAATGGCTTTAACCTTGGCGCGGTCAACTTCAATACCTTTACCGACAACAAACCCTAAGAGTTTTCGGATCGACTCAAAAGTTCACTTGTTGGGATTGAGTCTTCTTCATATTTCTTCATCATCAAACCGTTTCGCAAATGATCAAGATGTTCTTCTTGATCAGTGAGCTATCATGTCGTCGGCGTAGACCTCTACCTCGTGATGAATCATGTCATGAAATAATGTCACCATAACGCGGCGATAAGTGGCTGCGTTCTTGACCCGAGCGGCATAACCTTATATGAGAAAGTGCTTGTGTGTAGCGAAAGTAGTCTTCTCCATGTCTTGGGGGCCATCTTGATCGATTGTAACGGAGAAACCGTCCATGAAGGAGAAAACCTTATGTTGGCGGTGTTGTCAACCATAACATCAATATGAGGAAGTGGGAAATCGTCTCTTCGGACTCGCTTTGTTCGGATCTACAATCCACATTCGAACTTTACCATCCTTCTTATGCAGTACCACATTAGCAACCATTGTGGATAGGAATATGACTAAGAAACCGTTGAACTTCTTCATAACTTGACTTTGATTTTCTCGACATCTCGGGGCGCATCGGCGAACCTTCTATTTCTTGGGAAAACCTTCTTTTGTCGGCAATCGGTGTACCACAATATCAATGTCTAAACCCGGCATGTCTTAGTACATGAAGCAAAACCTCAATATAGTCTGTAGCATACGGATCAATCTTTCTTTAACCTTTGTTCTCAAGACCGCTCCTATCTTGATTTCTTTTACGTCCTCGTTAGTACCCAAATTCACAACCTCGACTTGCTCTTAGGTGGTTGTATAACTAAGCTCTTCTTCATGCTTGATCATGAGTTCTCCACGGAACTTCACAATCTTCCTCACTTCGTCTTGGCTTGGTAGATCGGATTATCGAGTCATATTTAGCAATAACGCCATTTGTTAATTGAGATTCGGAGTGATTACTGCGTGTATCACGTGGGTGTGTGTAAGAAACACATAGCTTTTTGGAGGGTGATAAAGTAAGAAAGAAAACAAACAATTGAATGCAAAGTCCAACGAATTTATTGAATGAAAATCGCAAGCAGCAGATAATAACCCTCATAAGCGAGCCATGATGCCCGGGCAAGGCACTAGGCTTTAAAGTTTATTGTTGAAACATAAAAATACGAAAAGCAAAACAAAACAAAGAAATTACTCTTGGCTAAAGAGATTGGTATGGCGATCTTGGGTCCTCCAATTCTTGAGCCATGATGCGGAGTTAGGAAGATCCACTTCGCGATGTCGAGCCGTTTTAGTCTTCTATAGCATGGATTCCTCTGGTGATCTGGAAAGGAAGTTGGTGGTATGTTCGCGGCATATCATCTTGACCCTTGATGGTGAAGCCTAAACGGTCTTGTCAAATTTGAAAGGAAGATCGGGGAGCTTGACCAAAGCGATACTACCATCCTTGTTCAACAGCTTGACAGGCATCTTTAAATTGAGGCCATCCTTCATGGAACTTGTGCTCCCGGGGAGTGACAGAGAGTCCATGCAGGCACTG
>CM038795.1:264946946-265051464 GCA_021764765.1 Vicia sativa
GCATATTTTTGTGAGCTCGATACAGAAGAGAAACCTTGGTACTATGACGTGAAGAGGTATCTTGAGACTCATGAATATCCCGCAGGGGCATCTGTCAATGATAAGAAGTTCATGAGAAGGTTTGCATCCAAATTCTTCCTCAACAACGACATCTTATACAAGCCCAATCACGACTTAGTGCTCCTACCGTGTAGACCGGAAAATGCCGGAACGTGATCATGGAAGAGTTACACGAAGGCGATTTGGTACTCACCCAAGGACATACGATGGCTAAGAAGATTTTGAGAACAGTTACATTGGTCCACCATGGAAGTCGATTGTCACCGCTTACGCTCGATCTTGTCACAAATGCCGACGATACAGCATAAAGTACACGCATTTCAAAGACTCGAATATCCTAACTCCTGGCCTTTTGCAATGTGGGGCATTGACATGATTGGAGAAATCAAGCCCACCGCTTCTAAAGGACATCATTTCATCCTTGTGGCAATTGATTATTTCACCAAGTGGGTAGAAGCAGTCTCGCTCGCATCTGTTACCAAGAATGTTGTGGCTCGTTTCATCAAGCATAATCGTATCTGTTGATATGGCACTCCCAACAGGATTATCACAGATAACGGTTCCAATCTCAACAACAAGATGATCACCGAACTCTGCACGCAGTTCAAGATCAAGCATCACAACTCTTCTCCTTATCGGCCTAAGATAAATGGCGCCGTGGAAGCCGCCAACAAGAACATTAAGAAGATTATACGTAAAATGATGTTGACTTACAAGGATTGGCCCGAGATGTTACCATTTGCTCTTCACGGTTATCGTGACCACAAATACGAACATCAACAGGGCAACCCTTTCTCTTGTGTATGGTATGGAAGCGCCCCACCCATCGAGGTTCGATATTCTCAACCGTAGTCCTCCAGACGCAGAGTTAGACGAAGACGATTGGGTCCGCATTGCTTTGACCGATTAATTTGATTGATGAGAAGGATCATCCATCCGCCATGGATGATTTATCGTGGTTTAATGATCGTAGCATTTAACAAGAAGGTCAAGCATCGAGTCTATCAAGTGGGTGACCTAATAGTCAAGCGCATCATTCTTCCACAAGGTGATCCCTGGGCAAATGGACTCCCACCTATGAGGGACCGCTTGTAGTCAAGACAGTGTTTTCCCATGAGCTATGATACTTAGCACCATGGATGGTGAAGACTTCCCACACCCGTGAACGCAGCATAGTCAAAAATACTACGCATGAACGAGACCCGCTAGGTCGATCGACCTAGGCAAAATAGGGCATCCCGCAACCAAAAGGGTTCGCAAAAGTTAAGGATATATACAAAACATGTACACTGCAAGTCGAAAACCCGAAAAGGCGATTGGGCAAAAAGGGTATCCCAGAGATCAAAACCCAAAGGCGGTCTAGGCAAAAGTTAGATTTAAGCGTGACTATGTCTCTTACAGATCACCGCTCTGCATCACTATCAAGATTCAAGATTCAAATGGCTAAGATCACCTACTCACTTTCTATCGACAGAAGGAGATGAGATAGTTGAAATATATGAGTGGTTGGAACTTAACGAGATTGTTTCCGCATAGCTTTTTACCTTTCTTGTGTACAAACTACTTGGCCATACGCCATATTTCAAATGAATACAAGTTCTTTCTCTTTATATTTTTCATCGTTGTCTTTGTAATAAGTCCAATGTTTGCTTTGAATGATTATATGCATTTGACAATAAGAATCTATTCACAAACATGTGAGAAGTGGACATACAAAAGTAGTTACTACAGGCTCTAGGAATTGAGATGACGACAAAAGTCACCAATGCATTTCCACGTAGCATGATCCCCACAAAGGTCACTCACAACAAACCTTCCCCAGCGGAGTATACGTTATTCCCGAACAGTGATTCCACTCAGCTGAGCGATGTTACATCAGTCTCCAAGCAGTAACACTTCATCCCCAACCGAGGTATTTATCATCAGCAAATATCTCTCAACAATTCCCCTTTCTCCAAAGCAGGGTATCCGACTCGAGACTTGGTCGATAGGCACCGAGAAAATCTACATCTTCTATTCCCCAGAGATTCCAACGGGCCCCAACCGGTCTCCCAAAGACCATCAAGCGCCTCCATGAGATCTAAACTCAAACCCCAGCGCCCCTAATTTTTTCCCAATGTGATCTACATACAAGATCCCCAATGATTGCCTCCTGCACTCTCCCAAATAGGTCTATGTATGAGATCTCCAACAACGAGTTTCTCATCTCTACCTTCCTCAACAATATCTAGGCCCAAGACTTGGTCGAGATAGCATCGGAGGATCGTTCTTTCTTCTCGTGATCTCCATCCCAAATGTAAGTCGTGAATCCTCGCGTAACATCCATCTTCTTCAAGATGGATATGTTTTGAAATACCACAACATCTATCATTCATACATTACTAATAAAGTCATAATTCATACATATGTCATTGATATACATTGTCATGCATCATACTTTGCATAAGACTAACAAATATTCTATCAAAGTTTCTCTTGTTTTCTCCAAAACAGGTAAAAGTCACTTTTGACGCCCACAGGTCCAGGATTAAGCCCCGAATCTCGACGGGAAAACTATTTGAAAGACCGCCTAGTTGTCCTCCGGACACCTGGTCCGTGATTAAGCCCGAATCTCGACGGAAACTATCGAAAGACCGCCCTAGTTGTCCTCCACGATCGTCCAGATTAAGCCCCAATCTCGACGGAAAACAATCAACGATCCCTCGTTGTCCTCCGACAACGGATCCGATTAATACCAAGCCGTGACGGAAACCCTATCCGAACGATCAAAAGTTATCCTCCGATAATGTGCAAGGATCAATACCCATGCACAATGTAATACGGTGAACTCGACTTTTAGTGTTTTGTATCGCAATGTGCGATAGCAAGAGTCGCCACCGACTTTTCTTTTTATCCAATTAAGGAAGGTAAAAGTACGTAAAAGACCTTCGTTAGATTCTCGAGTAAGGGATAAGGTTATGAAAAGGGAAGGTATTAGCACCCTTTGCATCCGTAGTTATCTACGGCTCTTAGTTGCTCTTAGATCACTTTAAAATTGTGCTCTGTGTGTTTGACAAAAATGTTTTGAAAAGGCATTTCGCTTGACTTTGTAATGATTCATGTAGGAATGTATACAAAGTGTTCTGAAATGTTTTGTTTTGGAAAGGGTTTGAACTTTGACAAAAGTGTGAGGTGTGAAAAGCATTTGATAGAGCAAGCAACTAAAAGTCTTATTACCTACCTTAATTGGTCGTTGTATTGTTTTACTTTCCTTTAGAATAGCGCTATCCATACCATTAGTTGGTAGGTAACCTATTTGTTGGATGTAAGCGGACATCTGGGACATCGATGGTCATAGAAAGCAACTTGTAGGAAGTATCCTAGCACATTCAAGGGACCATCATCATTTTCGAGAGACAATCGAGGTCAAGATCATGTATTCGGAGGCTTACATCGGGTCTTATGATCTTTGTATCGAAGGGACTATGATGATTTTTTTGAAGGCAACGGTGCTAGAATACCTCTACGTTCGAGGGACATGACCATATTTGAACTCGTAAAGGCAACGAGAGAGGATTACCCTAAGGGGTGCATGTGTGAAAGAGTGTGTCAATTCAGATATTTTTATCTTGAGAATTAGAGTGAGCTATGTTCAATTTTAGTCTTGCCATACACGCCTAGTTACTAGCAATTTATAGGGTGCGGAAATTAAAATGCGGAATGTAAAGATGCGGAAAGATAAATGTCCTACGCTATTACATGGCTTTGGGGCAGATACATAATTTAAACTTGCGGAAAATAAAAGCCCTAATTAACTATTACATCCCATGAGCAATTACATTATTGGAAAAAAGAAAACAGTAAAAGAAACCGTCTGAAACGGAATAACCTGTGAAAAGATAAGAAAATCGGAAAATACGAAGAAATCGAATAAGAGGAAAATGTTAGTAAAAATGCAAATTTTTGAATGAGAAAAATATGTCATGCTGGAAATAACATAAATATGCTAAAATAATTTTTTGGGATTTTTTAGATGCATTTTAATAATTTAAAATTAATTAAAATTGATTTAAATGCTAAATTATGAATAAAATAAAATATGCATGCAAAATAATATTTTTTAATTTTATAAATTAAATAAGTATTTTCTGAAAATAAATGCAAAGGAAAAATATTTTGATGATTTTAATGCATGAAAAAAAATATTGAAAGAATTAAATGCATGAAAAATATTAAATAAATAAGAAAATATGAAAAGTTTGAGTTTGCAAAAGAGAAAACCAAATGGTCCCGCCAGATTCGAACCGAGACCTTGGCTTCAGCCCCATGCCTTGCCATCCGATCCGGATGCACGCGTGTCAATCGAATGGATGGTGTATGAACAAGTGTCGCCTCGTTGCTCACCGCCCAAACTTCATCTCTTTCTTTGAATTTTTGAAAATATAGCCGCCATTGCTCGACGCTACGTCCCTGGCAAAATTGAAAATCACACACAGATAATATAAATGATTTCTAAGACCATGGTTCGACTCAGGACATCATTCCGAATTCATTGGCGATGGTCTTGAGGTCTAATTTTTCCATTTGAGACCCTAGCTATGGCATATCGAGTTCCTGGCCATGGAAATGCAATCAAACAACCCAGATCGCTTGCAAACTCATCACTGATCACAAAAACAACAATGAAACATGTTAATAATTCATGAAAATGTAAATCGATTTCAAGAAAAGTGTCAAAACCGTGAGTTTGATTTCGTGGTTCTTGATGGATTCTTGATCCGTATGGTCCGAATGAATTAATGGACCTCTGTGAAGCTATTGGATGGCTTAGAATCGTTGAATCAAGTAAAACAAGGTTGCTAGTAGCTTGTAACCTGTTTTTGAGTTGCAATAAGGGTTTCTCCAAACAAATTCTCTACCCTAATTCGTGTGGTATGAGTTATGTATATATAGTAGAAGGATTTGGAGTTAATTTGAGGAAGAATCAATCACTAATCATCGTAAATCAAATTTGATTTTGTACAAAATCAAATTTTCATATTTTGATTAATTTTCAATCAAATCTTGCCATACCAATCCAAATTTCGAAATTTGTCGGTTTTGTTGAGTTGCTTGATCTCAAGGAAGAGAGAAAAATCAATTTTGCATTTAATTTTGATTTTATACTTTATTTTTGAATTTAATTTGTATTTAAATGAATAAATTCCAAATTAAATAGAAAAATAAAATAAAATTCATGGCATTGGGCTTGGATATTCCTAATTGTATAAGGAACAAGTTTGATGAAGAAAAGTAAGCCCATTTGCAAAAATTTTGATTTTTAGTATTTCTTTGTGCACTTCTTCAAAATTGCCCAACTTGTGAATGGTGTATCTTGCTCAATTTTCCATATTTTTTAGTGTTCTTTGACTTTTTGGAAAGCTCTAAGAATCATCTAACCATCATTTTTGGCCTCATCTCAATTGGAGTTTCCATGCTCAATATATCCTCAAAACAAAATGTTGACTTTTTGTTGACTTTGAAAATGACCTGTAATGTTTTGAGCCATACCTCTCAAATGAAGCATTTTTTGGACATTCTTGTGAGCCATGAAGTTGTAGAGAATTGAATTTCCTTCAAAACAAGAGGTGGTGGAAAAATTTCTGAGAAAGTATGAGAAAGTTATGATTAGTCAAAGTTTAGTTGACTTTTCACCTAGAAACCCTAATTTAGAAAGTTTGACTTTTGAGCAAATCTTGAGTTTTCTTGATGAATCATGATCAACCCTTGATCAAATGATGAATGTAACTTCAAAATGAGGATGTTGACAAAAATTATGAAGTTTGATCAGATGTTGACCACATTGACTTTTGTCCAATACAATCGATTTTTAACCACCGAGCAATTGTCCTGAGGAAACTTGACTGTGAGGCTTGAAACTTGACATGGAGAATCTTTGAAGCATATGAGGAGGCATGAAGGACATTGAGATGTTGGAAGTCCATCCGTTGAGAATTGCCAAACCCTAGTTTGGGTTGATTGTCTAGGAGAGGTTTGTCGATCAACCTCGAGGAACTTGAGCATGGATGTATGAGATATCTTGAGAAGATGGAGGGAAAATTTTGGGGTATGACCGCATCTCCTCTAAGGATAAGCCATGAGATTGTATATCTCTCGCCTAATGTAACTATAGGTAGTATGTTTGCCCAAGAAAACAATGATGGCCGAAAAGCCGTCTAGTATCTTAGTAGGGTTTTAAATAAAGGTAGACTAGGTATAGTAGTATAGAGAAACTATGTCTCGTCAGTATTTTTCTTGTACAAAACTTAAGTATTATATTAAACCAGCTTGATGTTTATGTTTCATCTCATTTTGATGTCATTAAACACATGCTTTCAAAGCTAATCATGCACAATGTAATTGGTAAACGGGCCTTAGCGCATCGAGTACAATTTAGCCTTCAAGCCTTTAAAGGCCATGAAAGGTCAAATAGTTTCAGACTTCATAGTGGATCACCCGTGAGTGCACTTTATGCTAAACTATGTTGAGGTCCACCATGGAGGTTATGCTTTGATGGATCAACGATAAAGAAGGAAGTGGAGTCAGTGCTTATTATTTCTCCAAGGAATTCCAACAAAATTCAAGTTAGAAGGTCCCTATTCGAACAACAAAGTCGAGTATGAAGCATTGATTGCTGGACTTGAAGATTTGTTGGAATTGGGGGCAACCAGAGTCGAAATTAGAGGAGACTCGGAACTGGTCATCAAACAAAAAACCAAAGAATACAAGTGTACAAAAGAAAATATGATCATATTCTTTGTTATTGCTAATAGATTACTCAAGAAGTTTGAATATGTGGACATCAAACATATTCCCAGAATTGATAATCAGGAGGCAAATGACTTGGCTCAAATAGCCTCAGGATATAAGACATCCAAAGAAAAACTCCAATACCTCATAGAAACAAGAGGTAGAATAATGGCTACCAAATTGTCACCATTAGAACTGGAAAATTCGAAACTCGGCTATGCCAATCAGAGAGAATTCGAAGTGCTAAGTATAGATACTTTGGTAGATACAGATTGGCGAAGTCCCAAAATAAATTACTTGAAAGAACCTTCAATAAGTGCAGAGAAAAAGATACAATATAGAGCATTGTCTTATGTGCTAATAGGAAATGAACTTTTCAAGAAAACTCTAGAAGGAATCTTACTCAAATGTTTAGGAGAAAATGAAGCATATCTAGCATTGTCCAGTGTGCATAGTGGGGCGTGGGTACATCAAGGTGTCACAAAATGAAACGTTGTCGCTTCGACATGGCATGTATTGGCCCACTATGCTCAAAGACCGCATAGAATTTGCTAAAATATGTGAGGAATGCCAAGTTCATGCAGGCATTCAACATGCTCCCGCAAGTGAGCTATATTCAATTGTTAAGCCTTGGCCTTTTAGAGGGTGGGCATTAGATTTAATTGGTGAAATACGACCAACATCATCCAAATGGCAGAAATATATCCTTTTGGGTATAGATAATTTTACAAAATGGGTCGAAGCAATCCCTTTAGTAAATGTTGATCAAGAGGCTATTATAGAATTTATCCAAAAGCAAATAATTTATGTGTTCTGGATACCGTAGTATTACAATGCATAAGGTTCTTTTGTGGTGAAAATGCAAGAGTTTGCATAAGAAATGGGATTTAAGTTGCTCACATCAACACCTTACTATGCTCAAGCAAATGGTCAAGTAGAAGCAACTAATAAGGTGATAATAGGGTTGATAAAGAAACATGTGGGGCGAAAGCCAAAGAATTGGCACAAAACTCTGGACCAAGATTTATGGGCATGTCAAACATCTCCTAAGGAAGCAACGAATACTACTCCGTTTCGACTTACATTTGGACACGATGCAGTACTTGTCATACCCCAAAATTTGCCCTCCATCTACTCAAGAGATTTCATACATCTATGCTCAAGGATTCCTCAAG
Organism: Vicia sativa; assembly: GCA_021764765.1. NCBI lineage: Eukaryota > Viridiplantae > Streptophyta > Magnoliopsida > Fabales > Fabaceae > Vicia > Vicia sativa. The sequence continues at coordinate 264,954,950 of CM038795.1, forward strand.
AGTTGATCAAACAAACTCTCTCTTAGACAATCAACCCAAACTAGGGTTTGGTATCTCTCAAGTAAAGATGAACTTCCAACATCTCCAATGGCCTTCATGCCTCCTCATATGCTTCAAAGATTCTCCATGTCAAGTTTCAAGCTTCACAAGTCAAGTTTCCTCGCATAATTGCTCGATGGTTGAAAATCAATCAGATTGACAAAAAGTCAATCAGTGGTCAACATACAACAAACTTCATAATTTCTGGTCAACATCCTATTTTGAAGTTACATTCATCATTTGATCAAGGGTTGATCATGATTCATCAAGAAAACTCAAGATTTGCTCAAAAGTCAAACTTTCTAAATTAGGGTTTCTAGGTGAAAAGTCAACTAAACTTTGACTGATCATAACTTTCTCATACTTTCTCAGAAATTTTTCCACCACCTCTTGTTTTGAAGGAAATTCAATTCTTTACAATTTCATGTCTCACAAGAATGTCCAAAAAATGCTTCATTTGAGAGGTATAGCTCAAAACATTACAGGTCATTTTCAAAGTCAACAAAAAGTCAACTTTTTGCTTTGAAGATATATTGAGCATGGTAACTCCAATTGAGATGAGACAAAAAGGTTGGTTAGAGGACTCTTAGAGCTTTCCAAAAAGTCCAAGAACACTCAAAAAGGTGGAAAATTGAGCAAGTTACACCATTCACAAGTTGGGCAATTTTGAAAGAATGCACAAAGAGAAATACCCCTAAAAATCAAATCCTTTGCAAATGGGCCTACTTTTTCTTCATCCTAACTTATTCCTCATGCAATTAGGAATATTTAAGCCCAATGCCACGAATTTTTATTTTATTTTCCTATTTAATTTGGAATTTATTCATTTAAATACAAATTAAATTGAAAAATAAAGTATAAAATCCAAATTAATTGCAAATTTGATTTTTATTTCTTCTTTGTGATCCAATCAATTCATTAAAAGCCAAAAATTCAAATTGGATCAATATGGAAGATTAGATTGAAAATTGACCAAAGTTTAAAGATTTGATTTTTGCAAAAATCAAATTTGATTATCATTGATTATTGATCAATTCTTTCCCAAAACAATGCCAAATCCTTCCAAAGATTTATACTTGATGCATACCAATTGAAAGAAAACGAAAAAATTGCTCCAAACCCTAACCTAAAAGTAAAAATCAGGCTCTCTCAAGCAACAAGCACCTTGATTCTGTGGTTTCAAGCAATTTTGAGCATTCCATCTTGTTCCTTGTGCCATTCAATCGATCCAGACCTCACATTGCACAAAACCATTCGTAATCACAATTAATTCGGTTTGTCCAAGAAAATTCAAAATCGTATTTTAATTCTCATGCATTTTTAACATGTTTTGTGGTTTGTTTTGTGTTTAGATGGAAGTTTGCAAGCTTTCAGATAGTTTGATTGAGTTTCCATGGCCGGATCGATACTTGCCATAGCTAGGTTTCATGGACCGAATTGGGATCACACGAAATAGGATAAATTGACAAAACAAACACCACCATCATGTTTAGAATGATGAATCCAATCGAACCATGCCTTTGAATCAAATTTATATTGCCGGCCGGATTTTAGAATTTTGTGGTCATAGCGCCCGAGGTCGACGCGAAATTCCTGATTTCAAATAAGAACGATGAAGTTCTTGGCGCGTGATTGGTGCAACAGGAAGGTGACACTTGTTTTTCCATCGTCCGTTCCGATTCAATGACACGCGTGCGCTCCAGATCAGATGGCAAGGGCGTGGGTGCTGTGAAGCCAATGTCTCCAGTTCGATCCCTGGCCATGACACTTATTTTTACAAGTTTGCAAAACCTCATATTTTCTTATTTTTCTATTTTATTTCATTCAATATTTTCATGCTATTTTAATTTCTTTTCACAATTTTATTTATGCATTAAAAAATTGTCAAAAATATTTTTTCCTTTTGCATTTATTTTCAGAAAATCTTTATTTAATTTAATAAATTAAAAAACATATTTTTGCATGCATATTTATTTTTATTTGTAATTTTGCATTTAAATCATTGTAAATTCATTTTAAATTACTAAAATGCATCTAAAAAAATCCCAAAAAATTATTTTAGCATATTTACATTATTTCCAGCATGTCACATTTTTTCCAATTTAAAATTTGCATTTTTTCTAACATTTTCTCTTATCTCGATTTCATCATATTTTCCGATTTCTCGTTCGTTTCACAGGTTCTTCCAATTCGAACATTTCTTCACTATTTTCATTTGATTTTTCAATAATGTAATTGTATACGGGATGTAATAGTTTTAATTAGGATTTTACTTTTCGCATTTTAAATTATGTATCCTTCCTAAAGCCTTGTAATAGTAGGATTTACCTTTCCGCACTTTACATTCCGTGATTTTACTTTCCGCACCCTATAAATTGCTAGTAATTAGGCGGTATGGCAAGACTAAAATTGAACATAGCCCACTAATTTTCAAGATAAAATATCCGAAATCAACACACTTCTTTCGCACACGCACCTTTAGGTAATTCTCTCGATGCCTTCGATTCAAAATGGTCAAGTCCTCAACGTAGAGGTATTCTAGCACCGCTGCTTCCAAACAAATCATCATAGTCCTTCGATACAAAGATCATAAGACCCACGATGTCGCTCCGAATACATGATCTTGACCTCGATTGTCGCCACGAAAAATGATGATAGTCCCTTCGAATGTGCTAGGATACTTCCACAAGTTGCTCTATGACCATCCGATGTCCCTTCGAATGTCCCGCTTACATCCAACGAATGGAGCTACCTACCAACTAATGGTATGGCTAGCGCTATTCTAAAGGAATGTAGAAGTACAACAAACGACCAATTCTCGAGTGGGTAATAAGTCTTTAGTTGCTTGCTCTAAACCAAATGCTTTTCACACCACACACCTTTTCAAAGTTCAAATTTTTCAAAATAAAACATTTCCTAACACTTTGTATACACTCCTACATGAGTCATTACAAAGTCAAAGCGAAATGCCTTTTCAAAACATTTTTGTCAAACACACAAGAAGCAACTTTAAAAGTGATCTAGAGCAACTAAGAGCTGTAGAATAAATCATGGATGGAAAGGGTGCTAATACCTTCCTTTCATAACCTTCTCCTTACTCGTAATCTAACGAAGGTCTTTTTCTCATACTTTTACCTTCCCTTAATTGATAAAATAAAAGTCGGTGGCGACTTGCTATCCGCACATTTGGATACAAAAATCCTACAAAGTCGCTTCACCAGACATAAGACGCCAATCGAAATACATTTACACCGCTAGAATCCAAAGACAAAATGAGATACCTGACCAATATTGGGAAATGATGATGAATGGATTAGTAGATGTAGATGAAGCCAGGCTACATGCGTTAGAAGTTATGAGGAGACAAAAAGAAAGAGTATCCAGAGCATACAACAAAAGAGTTAAAAGTAACTTGTTCTCAACTAATGATCTGGTATGGAAAGTTATATTACCTATGGATAAAAATAATAAATCCTTAGGAAAATGGTCACCCCATTGGGAAGGACCCTTTCGTGTCTTGAAAACTTTTTCAAATAATGCTTATGAAATAGAAGAATTAGCTGAAGATAGAAGAATTTTGAAGGTAAATGGGAAATATTTAAAAAAGTATAAGCCATGCTTGCAAGAAGTTCGAATTACTACAGAATAATAGAAATAAAACAAATAATAAAGGCCAGAATGGTACTATATAACTGCCAAAAGGGCTGTGTTCGAGTTACAAAATACATAGTAAAAATCCTTAACAATAAAGCGCTTTAAAGGAATAGATTCAAAAAAATCAGAAAGGATCGTTTTGTTTCAACTTAGCAAACTTGCTCTTACATAAGTTGATCTTGCATTGGGTAGCATTTCTAATGCTTTCGAGCCCCTTAATCTCCTCGTTAATTTGTTCACCACTCCATTTGTCAAGACTTTGTGATACCGTAGTTTCAAGCTCTTTTTCATCAACAGTTTCAAGGTCCTCGCTCACTTCGAGCACCCTCAATTTTTTTTGAGTTCTTCAACTGGGACCCTAAGATTGATCGAGCCAAAACATCATGTTTGTCTTTGGTTTGATTTGAGCACGCTCTAATACTTCGCTTCTTCGTAAAGTTTTGAAGTTTGGTCATGTTTTAGACAAAGCCTGCTTGTTCAAATCTTGGCATCGTTGTCGCTGTTCTAGTATATTCATTGCAACCTCATTGAGCAAAATTTTCGCATCATATATAGTTTCGCATTTTATGGGCGACATCGAGATCGATCCGAGCAACTTCTTCATAGAATAATAGGTCGCAACATCTTCTTTCGTAATGGTAAAATATCATCCTCAAGAATAGTTTTGTTAACTTGTTGGAGAAGTTGGTTAACAGAAGTAAGAAGGGCATTATCTTTCATTTGGCTCGAATCCTCGATTGGTTTTGTCAAGAAGAATCCCATCAGCTAACATCAATTTTATGTATTTCGTGGATTGCTCCTTTCGCCTTTCTCTTTTCTTCACCAAAGATGGAGGATCTTGGTTTCTTGTTGAGTAGGTTTCAATAGAAATGTGAATATCCACTTCTTCTTGCATTACTTTATCTTCTTCACCATCTACTTAAATAACGGCTCACGGTATATGCTTTCACTTTCCTCCTCTGATTGGTTGGCAAAGTGCACCCTTCTGGGGGAAGAATCACTAGGAATTTCGATCACAGGAGTTTTGAACGCTGTGTTTGGTTCGCCAGTTATAGGGACCTCTTTCAAAGGAGGTGAAGTTGTTGTTGGTCTAAGGTTTCGATAGTCTCGGAGTAGTGTAAGTAGATGAACCCTTATTTAGATTTACCTAAAACCCTCTCGTGGAGAAGAGGCGACGGTTTTGAAGCTTGGCCCATGGGTGAAGATCATAGGGAGCGAAGGGACACTCAAAAAATGAAGGGTTAGCATAAGGAAGTTCACATGGGCGTAATCTCAAAAGCATTAAGTAAGATTTACCTTTATTCGCGAAGATGCATTGTTACCAATGTGTTCCAAATCACGTTTTGAAGAATGAGACTCAAGGTCCTTTGACTTAAGTTTGAGAGTAGTTGCATTTATTTCGCTTCGGATGGATTGGTGGGTAGAGAGCCTGCACTTTTGGCTTTCTTTTCTTCTTTAGTTTGAAGAAACATCTTCACTCTTTTCTGATTCATTCTTAGAGTGGTCGCCATCGCGTCTTCGCTTCTTAGGAGACTTGGGAGGTAATCCACTCATCTGGAAAAATGGAAAGAAATGATTAGTCAATTAAAAGGTAACTTCGACAACGAAAAAGGGGTAAGTAAAGTATTACCTTTTTCTTTTTCTTTTTTGGGGAGTCATTTTCTTGCTCAGAGGAGGATGTTCACCAGGTCGCTGGCGCCAAGTAGAGGTTGAGCTTGCCTTAAGGATGACTTTATCCTTCTTCAATGTTTTTAGATCAACAGCTGAAAAGAGTATGAGATAGTCAAGGTGAAAACGAATTTTAAAAAAGAATAAAGGAACTTCGAATTTCTTCAGTTCCGCACCTTCGCGATTTTGAGACTTGATAGACATGGCTGACAAGTCATAGCGAAGGTGCCCCCTGAAATTGTCTAAATCACATTTAGCCCAGATTACCCTGTGGGCAGGTTTTTTGGCATCATTTTGATATCTATGAAAAATGTTCCCACAAACAAACCACCAAGGATATGGGGGAAAAAAGGCCAAAGCCAACTCTGAAGTAGGTAGGTTGGGAAATTTTGGTGATTGATGTTTAAAAGCCCACCAATACCTATCTTCAGGTTTTACATAAGGAGGAAATCGAATTTTTGAAAGTTGTTTTTTAAATATGTCTTCCAAAGTTTTTGCTGCTTCGCAAACGGTTCGATGCATATTCATGGGATTATAGACAGTTTCGAAATATTTTTGGAAGGCTCGAATTTCCTTGACATGAGTAAATCTACCTTTTTTGACATGCTCCTTGCACAAGGGAAAAAGTTGCCGTCAGTTGTTGTTGGATTTGGAGGGTGCTGAACATATTATTCGAGTAATAAGCCGTCCACCAATTATAAAAGTCTTTCGTCATATAAAAAGAAGGATTAAAAAAGATAATGAAAAATCAGCATAGTGTTTCTGTCGAGTCTCAACTTCCTTGAAGGATAAGGTACTCCTTCTATACATATCTCCCTTTTCTTATTAAAGAGAGGTTCAGGTAGAATTTAGCATAGTCCGAATTGACGGGCTACGAAATTTGGCTGGTAAGCAAGGATGCACACTTGGCTCTTCACAGGCATAATCCTAGAGATGATAAGCCTGGGGTTCAAAAAGGCACACCAGATATCCCTAATTACTTCCTCTTCTAAAGCTTGTTCAAGGGGCATGGTGAACCAAGTTGGACCACAGCTTCGATTGGCGAAAGGGGCCATTGAAGGACCGAACCTATGCCTTTTAGAGAAGATCATCATATAATTAACAAAACACATCTTGAAGTTTTCTCTTTCATCATTTGGGGTTAGTTTCAACAACCTAGTACCCTCAATGCTTCGATTTACAACATCGGGATGCTCTTCATTGATTACCCCAAAGGTTGAAAGAGATGATTCGAATGTAGCATTCAACCAAAGTTGCAATAGCCAAAAGGGGCCAACAAGAAGCAGATTAATGCCAGCTTCATAAGTTTTCAGTTTTGAAACTACAACACCTATACTTTCATATAGACTTGTTAGCAGTAGCTCACTGATGCACACTCTTCGACCATGGTGAAGCTGATTTGTAAGGGTAATGAACCTGCTAGCAACTTGTAGGGACTTGCTACAAAAGACATATTTTGATAACCACAGAGCCAGGAAAGCTATATGTTCGACATCGGAGACCTCCTCTTCAGCAGAGTGGTAAAGATTGATGTATTTCGAAAAACTAGCATTCTTAACATCAAAATCAATGAGGTTATCTGCATCCTCATTTGGATCAAATATTTCTCCAATAGGGGAGAGTCTAGTGATAGCAACAATGTCAAAGAATGTAGGTGTCAACATTCCACAGGGAAGGTGGAAAGTGTTATAGGTGCTATCCCAAAAGTACAAAGAGGCTAGCAAGAAAGGTTGGCTATAACTGAATCCTAATTTTGACATTCGAATAAGATTCAAAATGCCTATACTTTCCCATTCTTGGGATTTCTTATTTTCAACTTTAGATAACCAATCTTGATACAGTTGGTCTGATGAAGGACACGAACGAAAGGGTTTAAAGTTCCCAGTAACATAGTCCATATTGAAGGTTTCCCTCATGGGTTTTGACATTTCTGTTTCACAGGGTTTTTCTTTTAGGGTTTTTGAAAGTTTAACAACTGATTCATCTTCTTTAGATTTCAGAGGGATAGATTTATTGACATTAGGTTTGGTTTCGGAATAAACGGGAAAAAATCCCTTTGTTTTTTCCAAACGTTCCGTAGAGATTAAAGGACCCATATCCCCTAGGGTTTTATCAAGAACAGTAGTGGGAATAATTACCTGGGAAGCATAGATAGCCTTCTGTTCTTGAGAGAGTCTGGGAGTTGTTACGAACTCTTGATTATCGAGATTGATGGTCTTGCTTACTGGTCTGAGACTAGAAGAAGGAGCTTGCTTGGATTTTCCAGACTTCTTGGATGAAGGTGACGGCGCTGAAGGAGAAGACATTGTGGAGATCAGAGTTTTTTGAAAACAAGAAATATGGGTTGTTTGGAAGTTGAGAAAGTTTGGACTTTAGAAGATGAAGTGCTTTTATAACATTCCTCAGCGGTTTTAAAAATTTTTTACCTTTGGAAAAAGGTGAGGTACGTGTAACTTCCTCATTGGAAAGGAAAAGGGGGGATTTTTAAAGTTCCTAGGGAAGTGATATTTTTTCTGCTAATTATTAGCTATAACTGTCTTGATTGCACGTTTAGGCATGGTGATGGGACATTTTGCAGAACGTTGGCTGCTTATTATGATATCGTGTACAGTATAGTCATCATGAGTTTTAATGTCTTCGAAATTGCATGAGTGATTCAAAAACAAGTATTTCTTTATATCTGTCGAAATACATGTTCTTGAGGGGAAATTTGTTAGCTGGAAATTTCGAAAAAGAAGGTAGTTGGATATCAAAGGGATATTTCAAATAAAAGTCTGAAAAGTTAAGACAAATTGGTTTCAGTGATGAAATATTGGTTAACGACATAGAACCATTGTTCTAAAAGGCTCTTCGATTCCAAATGAAAATGATGGACTTCGATCTGGAATTTTTAGTGTTTAAATATAAAGAGTTCTTTCGTGCAATGTGCAAGATTTGGAGCGGTCCAAGCAGATTATTCATAATTCGAATCAAAGAGACAAGAAAATACTTCGCTGGCATAGGATTCGAATTTCAAATAAAGGCGCCATTTGTAGAAGACGCGTGGAAGCCAGTGAACGAGAGAAGCATGCATGCTTCGAACGTGGCATAATTGTAGAGCAAGACCGTTAGGGTCAAAATGCTATAAATAGGTGTTTTTATGTTAGAAATGGTGTGTTCATTTGTGTACTAAAAAATCTCAATATACTCAAACTACCGTGATATAAGGGAAACGAGTTGGAAGACAACATGTACGTACTGAACATCATGACTTTTTATACTTTAAATCCAAGTCCTTGTACATTTCCTTCGTCTTTGCAGAATTTTTATTCTTAGAATCCTTTGGTTTCCTTTTACATTTTGTTATACATGTCTTTACATTTCCAGAAAACTTAAACACTTTATCTTTTCAGAAACTTCACTTTATTTCTTTGTTCTTTCATTCAAGCACTCTATATTTTCATAAACCTTTATATTCTCAGAAACCCTTTGTCTTTGCATTCAATTGTAAAATCTCAAGTTTAATTCGAAGTCCTTCCTTATGCTTTCAGTCAATATATCTTCTTAGATAGTTTTAGAGAGATCTTTAAGAGCCTTACGTTCTATATCAACACACAACATAAACTCATCAGATAATGAGTATGAATATAAAAATGAATTATGACACATGTGTCCTAGGATCAATCTAGTCGATCCTGTAAGTAACCAATAATTGGAAGACTAGCGGTTGTTTACTAGAAATCACTACAAACACCAAGACAATCAAAACCTAAGCCCAACACGCCTTGCTTGTATTTTTGCACTTTATTTAATTTAAATTGAATTTTAATGTTTTAATTCAAAAATAAATTAAATAAATGAAGGAAGGGCGTGCAAGTGATCTTAGAGATCATGGACCATGTTAGAAATAAGTTTGAATCATACAAACCATGGCCCATTTGAAGAAAATTTGAATTTGCTTGCTATTTCTCTTCATGCACTTCTTCAAATTTTCCAAGCATGCACAAGTTGCATTTTGCTCAATTTTCAACATTTTGAAGTGTTCTTGGTTTTTTTAGAAAGCTAAAGACGTCATCTAAACACTCCTTTTGGTTTCATCTTCATTGAAGTTTCCATGCTCATGTACACTTCTTTGGAAAAAGATGACTTTTTGTTGACTTTTAGAAGGACCTATAATGTCTTGATCCATAACTCTCAAATGAAACATTTTTGGCCAAAGCTTGTGAGACACAAAGTTGTAGAGAATTGAATTCTTTTCAAAATGAGCTTTGGTGGAAAAATTTCTGATAAAGTATGTGAAAGTTATGCCTCATCAAAGTTCTATTGACTTTTTATCAAGAAACCCTAATTTAGAAACTTTGACTTTTGATCAGATCTTGAGTTTTCTTGATGAATCATGATCAACCCTGATCAAATGATGGATGTGACTTCAAAATATTAATGTTGACCAAAAATGATGAAGTTTGATTGTATGTTGACCATAGTTGACTTTTTGTCGAATACAACTGATTTCAAACCATTTCAGCAATTGATTGGGAAAACTTGAGCAGTGAGGCTTGAAACTTGACATGGTGATACCTTGAGACATATGAGGAGGTTTGATGACCACTTGAGACAATGGAACTCATCTTTAACTTGAGAGAATCAAAACCCTAATTGTGGGTTGATTGCTTAGGAGAGTGGCCATCTGGTCAACCCTTGAGAAACTCTTGAGAATGGAGATGTGGATTGACTTGAAAAAATAGGAGGGTAAATTTTGGGGTATAACAGTTGCCCCTGTTCAATCTTCTTGTACCTGGAGGGTTATATTAATATGGTTTCCTTTCGTGACCTGAAGGTATAAGATGATTGAACACTCGAGTACACCTGAAAATTTGCACTCGCTGGTGTATGGGATGAGATCGTCAGTTGACGATGTACTGGAATAGGCTTATAGATGCCATTTGGAGAAGCTGATGTTAGGGAGCGAGTCATACGTTATAATCCATGCTCGTCTTTAAATGAGGTTACTAGTATGTATTGATTTTTAACCAGATATGCAGCATTCTGCAGGTGGAGAGATGACCATGTGTAGTCGGAGATGGGCTTAAAGATGCCATATGGAGTAGTTGATGATAAGAAAGAGTCTGAATAAATCTTCATCTTGGCTTTATCTGAAATGAATATTCGTCAGGATTTAGATAGTTTCCCCCTCTTATTTCGGGTATTAATCGGTATCCTGCTTTCTGTTGGTAAGCTCGTCTGGTCATTCACGTAGTTTTCCCGTCTTGTTTTAGGCATTAATCTTTGACCTTCTGTCTAGGAGTTTGAGGATAACTTTCACTTGTTTGAAAAATTAAACTGAGAGTACGAGATTAGCTCCATGCACATTATGATGCATGTAAGTATGTAATGATGCTCATGAATGATATATGCACATGTTATGATTTTTTTTATGAATGATGTATGAATGTAGATGTTGTGGTATTTCAAAACATATCCATCTTGAAGAAGATGGGAATGTTCTGTTGGGAGTTTTTGATTTCTGCTTGGGGATGTAGTTGTTGGAGACCCTGACTGGGGAATAAGAGAGATGTGAATTCTTCCGATGCACTATCTGACCAAGTTTCAGGTCTGGATATTGATGAAGTTGGGGAATGATAATCCTTGAAAGATACTCAGCTGGGGATGAACATCTCGTGTACGAATCTTCAAGGGGAATGATGTGATCTTGTATAACCTATTACTTCTCAGAGACTGACATAATAAGTTGGTTGATGATTGGTTATTGCTCGGGGACCAATGTAACAAGGTTGACGTTCATTGCTCGGGGACTGACGTGACAATGTAGACGATCACTGCTCGGGGACTAATGTGATGAGTTGATATGATCACTTCTCGGGGACTAATGTGATGATGTTTGTAGATGATCACTACCGGGACTAATGTGATGAGTTGATAGGATCATTGCTCGGGGACTAACGTGATGAGTTGAGACGATCACTGCTCGAGGACTAATGTGATGATTTGATATGATCACTGCTTGGGGACTAATGTGATGAGTTAATACGATAACCGCTCGGGGACTAACGTGATGAGTTGATACGATCACTACTCGGGGACTAACATGATGATTTGATACGATCATTGCTCGAGGACTAACTTGATGAGTTGATAGGACCACTGCTCGGTGACTAACGTGATGAGTTGATATGATCACTACCCAGGGAATAACGTGATGATTTGACAGGATCACTGCTCGGAGGCTAACGTGATGAACAAAAGCGTTGGACATTGCTTAAAGGAGATGATAGAGTATTAGTCTTGTTGGGAAATCTGTCTCTGTCGGGGGGGATGGCTTTGTGGGGATTGTAGAGATTATTCTGTGGGGATATTTTTGTGAAACTGACTCTGCGGGGATGTGTTGGTGACTTCAATGTTATCCCAATTCCTAGAGTTTGTAGTAATTGCTGTTTCTGTTCTCTTTTCGTATATTTGTGAATAGATATTTATCTTCAGATGCATATAATCATTCAAAGCAATCATTGGAATTATGCAAACAAAACAGATAAAAGTAAAAAGTTTGAAACTAGAAAAGGGGAATTGTATTAATTTCGAAAAGTAAGTCTATAGATAGGAAGTTTGTGTACAAAGAGACAAATATCCTAGTAAGAGGAAATTGTCGGTAATATTTGGAAAATAGTAAAAGCTATGTGGAAAAAATCTCGTCGAATTTCAACTCTGCTATTGCTCATATATTTTCGACTATCTCATCTCCTTGCTGCTAGAAGAAGGTGATTGAATTGATCTGCGCCATTTGAATCTGATAGTAGTATAGTTTGTCAGTAGATGACCTTGACTAGACATAGTCATACGCTTTAATCCCTAACTTTTTCCTAGACCGCCCTTTCGGATTTTCAATCTACCGGGATACCCTTTTTTGCCCAAGTCGCCTTTGCGTGTTTTCGACTTGCAAGGTGTACATTTTATATATATATATATATATATATATATATATATATATATATATATATATATATGTCCCTAACTTTTTCCCGAACCCTTTTGGTTCGCCAGGACGCCCTTATTTTTTGACTATGTCTCGCTCACTGTGTGGAAGTCTTCTCCATCCATAGTGCTCGTGATCATGGCTCGCCGTAAAATACCGCCTTGACTACGAATGGCCCCCTAGGGGAGTCCATTTCCCCTGGGATCACCTTGTGGTAGGAGGATGTGCTGGACTACTAGATTGCCAACTTGGAACGCTCGGTGTTTGACTTTCTTATTGAAAGCTTTGATCATGCTTCGATATATCTGACATATCGTGAGTCGCCATCGATCGTTGATTTGGTCACCGAGTCCGGACCCATTCATCTTCTTCTAACTCGCCCTTCAAGACTATGAGTGAGGGTATCGGAACCTCAATAGGTAGATCCTCTTCCATACCAGATATAAGAGAGAAATGGGTTGCCCCTGTAGATGTTCGTACTGAAGTGTGATAACCGTGGAGAGCAAATGGCAACATCTCCTGCCAATTTTTATAAGTCACTATCATCTTCTGTATGATCTTCTTAAGATTCTTGTTGGCTACTTCCACTGTGCCATTCATCTTTGGCCGGTATGGAGAAGAGTTGTGATGCTTAATCTTGAACTATGTGCAGAGTTCGGTGATCATCTTGTTATTGAGATTGGTACCATTATCTGTGATAATCCTTTCGGGGACTCCGTACTGACAAATAAGATTATGCTTGATGAATCGAGCCATAGCATTCTTGGTAACAAATGTGAACGAGGCTGCTTCTACCCATTTGGTAAAGTAATCGATAACAACGAGGATGAAACGATGCCCATTAGAAGCGGTCGACTTGATTTCTCCAATCATGTCAATTCCCCACATCGCGAAAGGCCACGGGGTGGTCAGAACATTTAATGGAACTGGAGGTACATGCACTTTGTCTGCTTATATTTGGCATTTGTGACAAGATCGGGAATAGTGATAACAATCAGCCTCCATAGTGGACCAATAATAACCTGCTCTCTGAATCTTCTTAGCCATTGTATGTCCACTGGAATGAGTACCAAATGCGTCTTCATGTAACTCTTTCATAATTCATCCGACTTTCTTCTGATCTACACATCGGAGTAAGGCCAAGTCATGGTTGTGTTTGTATAAGATGTCGTTACAGAATAAGAATTTGGCGGCGAATCTTCTTAGGAACTTCTTATCATTAACAGATTCCCCTTCAGGGTATTCTTGAGCCTCGAGATACCTCTTCACTTCGTAGAACCAAGGTTTCTCCTCTACTCCTTCAAGATCAAGTTCACAACAAGATGTCGGTTCGCCTAGTCTTTCAATCGTAATCGAGGAGCCGTTGTCCCATCCGACTTTGAACATAAATGACATGGTAGCCAATGCCTTCCAACTAATTCTCTTATCGTGGATGTGCTCGAAAGTGATTTCTTCGAAGTATGGGATCAGGTTCAACACATATTCTCGATATGGAATGAGATTCGAATGCTTTATGTCCTATTCTCCCTTAATCTGACTAATCACCAAAGATGAGTCTCCATATACTTGCATGAATTTGATCCTCAAGTCAATAACAACTTTGATACCCATGATGCACGCTTCGTATTCAGCCATATTGTTGGTGCAGTCGAAACATAGTCTGGAAGTGAAAGGTGTATGGCCGCCTTTAGAGATGTAATTACAAAGCCAATACCATTTCCAAGTGCGTTGGAAGCTCCATCGAAGACCATGGTCCATCGGGATCCTGGCTCAGGTCCTTCGTCCGGTCCAGGCTCTTCGTAATCGGTGACTAACATAACATCCTTGTCTTGGAACTCGAAATGCATAGACTGGTAGTCATTTACGGCTTGATGATCCAAATGATCAACTACCACGCTTCCTGTGATCTCTTTCTGAGTAGTATATTGGATGTCGTATTCGGTCAAAATCATTTGCCATCTTGCTATTCTTCCGGAGAGAGTAGGTTTCTCGAATATGTATTTTATCAGATCTGTTTTAGAGATCAACAAGGTGTTAGAACATAGTTTGGTTCTAATCATATCTTAGAGTTTTGATGATAACAAGTGAAATAAATTTTGTATAGTAAATATGATACTCTGATGTGTATTGTTTCCATTTCGGACGATGTTCTGACTCAAGCACTCTAGAATAAAGAAATATCAAAACTATGCTGAGTAAACAAGTAATAGAAGTACTAATGATGAATGGAACTTATGGACACGCACGCTGAAAGCAAATTCTGAAAGAAGCATGCTAACGCAACCTCTGATAGAAGCACCAAGGAAACCTCTAATTAGAAGATACTTTGAACAAGGCTTGTAGAAGATCATGGTTCTTCTATACGTCATCTTCTAAGACAAAGTCTGCTACAGGAACGTTACTCCACTAAGGCTAAGACAACTTAAGCACTTGACTGGATTAAATTCCAAGGTTCATTGAGAAAACAAAGCAGATGCAGACAAGCAACATTCATTACATTTCTCATTATCCAAGACACCCAACGGAATGCAACGAAACAATTTATAGAAGCTATATAAAGAGAAACCTTTCAAAGAAGAAAATAACTATTCACAAAATTCTGAAAGAAAACTAACATTGTCAAAATCAATGCTCTTCTTTGTTGAGTTTATTTTCAGTTTTGAGCTTAACCATTCTAGTGTAAAGTTCACTTTTGTGATACAACTTTTTAGAAGCAACCTTATACACTTTGTTAGAAGTTATTGTATAATTGTTCCTTGAGAGACCAGTTGGGTCAAATTTCTCAAAAGGGCTAGGACTAGAGAGTCTTAGAGGTGTTAGTCACTTGCGTTATTTGCAATTGTTGATAGTTACAACATTTGGTTGTGCAATTGTCATCTTTGATTATAGTGGATTAAGTCCTTGTTTGAGAAAGGAAAATCACCTTGGCGGGTGGATGGAGTAGTTTGAGTTTCAAAAAAACCAGGATAAAAATCATAGTGTGTTTAGATTGTTGTTAAGTAAAAGAAAATTTAAAAGGGAAAAACTTATTCAGCCCCCCTTCTAAGTGTTTAAGCCTTCAATTGGCATCAGAGCTCTTGGTTCTGGGTGCAAACACTTAACCATGTCAGAAAAGATCCAGAAGGAAAACACAAATGGCAACTGATCGTAACAACAACACAAAACCACTAGTCTTTGATGGAGAAGACTTTGTATACTAGAAGGATAGATTAGAAAGATTTATTCTAGGCTATGACCCTGATCTATGGGATATGGTATTAGATGGTTATAAACATCTAGTAGACAATGAAGGAAACAAGATAGATAGAAAAACAATGGATAAACAACAGAAAATAGATTTTAAGAATCATCACAAATCAAGAAATGTCCTGCTGAATGCCATTTCAAAAATGTAGTACGAATAGATTACCAACAGAGATACATCACATGATATTTTTGAGTCACTCAAAATGTCGCATGAAGGAAATGCTCAAGTTAAAGAAACTAAAGCTCTGGCTCTCATCTGGAAGTACGAGGCATTCAAAATGGAAGAAAATGAGTCCATTGAGGCAATGTTCTCAAGATTTCAAACTTTAAGTGCTGGCTTGAGAGTTCTAGACAAAGGATACACCAAGGAAGACCATATAAAAAAGATCATCATAAGTTTACCCAGGAGAATGGCACCAATTGTCACTGCTTTCAAAGTCTCGAAAGATTTGAACGCTATATCGTTAGAAGAACTTATAAGCGTGCTGAGAAGTCATGAAATAGAGCTTGATGAAAGGTAAGCCTGTTGCTCTGAAATCTACAAAAAAAATTCATACTAATGCTTTTCAGGCTGAAGAAGAAAGCTCTGAAGATTCAGAGTCAGAGGAAGATGAGTTATCTCTGCTTTCTAGAAGGATATATCAAATGTGGAAGCACAGGCGAAAGAAGCTCGGAAACTACAGAAGATCAGAAGATAGAGGAGAATTTTCTAGACACAAGAACTTTAGCAAAAGAAACGTCATTTGCTATTAATGCAAAGAACCAGGGAACTTCAGAAGTGATTGTCCTAAGCTGCAGAGAGAAAAACCAAAGAAAAGGTTTGAAAAGAAGAAAGGAATGATGGCCATCTGGGACGACTCAGAATCTTCTGAAGCTGAATCTGACTCAGAATATGAGCATGCCAACCTAGATTTTATGGCCACAATAACAGATGACTCAGGATCTGAATCAAAACCTGAAGAGGTATTTTCTGAATTTACTCGAGCTGAATTGGTAGATAGTTTATCAGAACTTCTGGAAAACCATAGTCAACTCAAGATCAAATACAAGAAACTTAAAAAGAGTCTTGTATCTGAAATTGAGCAACTTAAAGAAAAAAATTTTGAACTAAAAGAAAATAACATTAAACTCAAATATGATTTCCAAAAAGTTCAAAAAATCTCTAGTTCAGATACTACTTCAAGTTCAAAAGTTATTCTTAAAGAATATGACTATAGTTTTCAAAAATCTCTTGCTAAAAGCATAGATAGAAGAAAAATGGCTTCAATGATCTACACTATTAGTGGAAACAATAGAAGAGGAATTGGATATGAAATTCCCAGAGGGAAAGAAACATATAAACCTAAACCTATTGATGAAACGGTTATCATATATAAACCACTGCACAAACAATTTAGTTATGGTCACCCACATGATATAAAATACACATCTTATTCTAAAAGTTTTCATGTTAAACCAAAGTTCAAACAAAACTTTAGAAACTCTACCCAGAAAGGACCCAAAAAGATATGGGTACCTAAGGAGAAAATAATTTATGTTGCAAATGTCCTTAACAATGAAGTTGAAACATCAATCATGGTACCGGATTTTGGATGCTCACGACATATGACTGGAAGAAAGTCTATGTTCCAAAGCCCGAACTTAAATCGAGGTGAAGTAAAATTTGAGGTAACCGTAAAGGAAAAATCATTAGTTCCAGCCATTGGAAATGGTAACCTCCCTTCTATTTATAATGTTCTGTTATTAGAAGGATTAACGCATAACTTAATGTCCATAAGTCAATTAAGTGAGAATGGTTATGACATAATCTTTAATCAAAATTCATGTAGGGTTGTTAGTCAAAAAGATGGGTCAATCCTATTTACTAGCAAGAGAAAGAATAACATATATAAAATTAATCTTTCTGATCTTAAAACTCAGAATGTAAAATGCCTTTTTTCAGTTAACGATGAACAATATGTCTGGCACAGAAGATTGGGACATGTTAGCATCACAAAAATATCTCAAATTAACAAACTCAATCGGGTAAGAGGACTTCCTAATTTGAAGTTCAACTCAGAAGTTTTGTGTGAAGCATGTCAAAAGGGAAAATTTTCAAAACCCTCTTTTAAATCAAAAAATGTTGTTTCTTCCTCTAGGCCGTTAGAACTTTTGCATATTGATCTATTTGGACCAGTGAAAACTGCATCCATTAGAGGCAAGAAGTATGGATTGGTCATTGTAGATGACTACAACAGATGGACATGGGTAAAGTTCTTAAAACACAAGGATGAGTCACGTTCTGTGTTCTTTGACTTCTGTAATCAAGTTCAAAATGAAAAAGAGTTTAGGATCATAAAGGTTAGATGTGATCATAGAGGATAATTTGAAAACAAATTTTTTGAAAAATATTTTAAAGAAAGTGGCAATTCTCATGATTTCTCTTGTCCTAGAACTCCCCAACAAAATGGAGTTGTTGAACGAAAGAATAGAACATTGCAAGAAATGGCTAGAACCATGATCAATGAAACTAATATGGCTAAACACTTATGGACAGAAGTAGTGAACACAACATGTTATATTCAAAGTAGAGTTTCTATAAGACCTATTCTTGAAAAGACTCCTTATGAATTATGGAAGAACAGAAAGCCCAACATTTCATATTTTCATCCATTTGGATGTACTTGCTATATTCTAAACACTAAAGAACATCTGAACAAGTTTGATTCTAAAGCACAAAAGTGTATTCTACTTGGATACTCTGAATGCTCAAAAGGCTATAGAGTATACAATACAGAAACTCTGATTGTTGAAGAATCAATCAAATTAAGATTTAATGACAAGCTTGGCCATCAAAAGCAAAAGAAAATTGAAAATTCCGCAGGTACAGAAGTTCATCTAACAAACTCTAAAGGGACAAAACAAAAGGATAACTCAGAAGATCCCGCTGTTGAAGGTTTCTGGACAACTTAAGAATTTCTGAAGAAACCTCACAAAAATGATTTCCAAGAATCACATCAGCACATCCAGAAGATGTTATCATTGGAAAGAAATATGATCCTATTAGAACAAAAATCCTCTCTAAGAAACAATGAAGAATCACTGTTTGGTCTGGTTTCTATGATTGAAACAACCTTAATAGATGAAGCTCTTCATGACAATGATTGGATTATAGCAATGCAAGAAGAAATCAACCAATTCACCAGAAATGATGTGTGGGGTCTAGTTCCAAAGCCTAAAGGATTCAATATAATTGGAACAAAGTAAGTATTCAGTAATAAGTTAAATGAGCAAGGAGAAGTTGTCAGAAACAAGGCATGACTGGTTGCACATGGGTATAGTCAACAAGAAGGTATTGATTACAATGAAACCTTTGCTCTAGTTTCCAGGTTAGAATCTATTAGACTATTAATTTCTTTTGCTATTCAAAATAACATTACTCTGTATCAAATGGATGTTCAGAGTGCATTTTTAAATGGCTATATAGAAGAAGAAGAAGTTTATGTATGTCAACCTCCTGGTTTTGAAGATTCAAAATTTCCAGAACATGTTTTTAAACTCAAAAAATCCTTGTATGGGTTAAAACAAGCTCTCAGAGCATGGTATGAGAGCTTAAGAAATTTTCTTTTAGAAAAGAATTTTACCAGAGGAAAAGTGGACACAACCTTATTTAGAAAAACATTTAAAAATGATATTCTGATCTGTCAAATTTAAGTAGATGATACTATTTTTGGAACTTCTAATGTCTCTCTTGGAAGAGAATTTGCTAAGTCTATGCAGGCAGAATTTGAGATGAGTATAATCGGAGAACTAAAATTCTTTCTGGGAATTCAAATCAATCAATGTTCAGAAGGTACTTACATACATCAAACTAAGTATGTTAAAGAACTTCTGAAGAAATTCCAGTTATCAAAAAGTAAGTAAGCATAAACCCCAATGCATCCTACATGCATTTTGGGAAAAGATGAGGTAAGTAAGAAGGTAGATCAGAAACTCTAGAGAGGTATGATTGGATCTCTTCTTTATCTAACTGCATCTAGACCAGATATTCTATTTAGCATTTGTTTATGGGCAAGATTCAATCAGATCCCAGAGAATCTCACTTAACTATTGTTAAGAGAATTCTAATATATCTGAAAGGTACTAATAATGTTTGACTATGTTACAGAAAATCCAAAGACTTTAAATTAGTAGGTTATTATGACGCTGACTTGTTTGAGATAGAGTAGAATGAAAAAGCACCTCTGGAAGTTGTCAATTTCTTGGGGAAAATCTTATCTCATGGTACAGCAAGAAGCAAGCCACAATTGCACTTTCAACCACTAAAGCAGAATATGTAGCTGCTGCTGGCTGTAGCACTCAGATGCTATGGATGAAGAGTCAACTAGAAGACTATTATTTGTATGAGTGTAAGATCCTTATCTTCTGTGATAACACTTCTACCATTTTCCTGTATAAGAATCCAATTTTACCCTCTAAGGCAAAACATATTGAAATTAAACATCATTTCATTACCCTCTAAGGAAAAACATATTGAAATTAAACATCATTTCATAAGGGACTATATTCAGAAAGGAATTTTGAGTCTAAACTTTGTAGACACAGACCATCAATGGGCTGATATTTTCACTAAACCACTTTCTGAAGATAGATTTAAATACATTTTGAAAAATATAAGTATGGAATTTTGCCCTGAACGAAATTTCTGTTTGTTTTCAATATAGTCAGAAGTTCTATTTTTAAATGAACGTTCTAGTTAAACATCTCTTCAGAAATTAGAAGAGAAGTTAAGTTAGAAACCATATCTAGAAGTTCTGAAATATTCTCTAATGTTTCATTACAAATATGGTTCCGAAGTTCATTATATTAAATAGTTGTAACGCTTTTAACCTAGAAGTTGAACAATTTTTCAAAACTTCTGATAGGTCACCCATGCGTGCTAGCTATTGACACGCCATCCCTAGGTAACTGATGACATCTCTTCAAATCTCAAAATATCCCTCTAGTGTCAGACGCTATTAAATTCGTGTGATGGTTAATGTGTTTTAATCTTTTTTTAAATTAATTTTTAAGCTTCTCATCTGCATGCATTTCCCTTTAAATAGTCCTCTCAAATCTCTTTTGTCTTTTCTCTCTAAACCGAAAGCGATGCATTTTTCCTCTTCTTCTCTTTTCAAAACCCTAAACCTGAATTTCAAAAATAGCTTCATCTTCTCGCCGTAAACCATCATCCCTAATAACCCATAAACCGCTCTAACAACCCAACAACCACCATTCAACACAATCCTTAGCAACTGAAGATACATCATCCTTGAATGGACAACATTGATTCATATTGAGAAGCTAGAACTGGTGTGCAAACTGATGATTGATCTTGAAAATCTCAGAGATAATGGATTCAATCTGTTTCCAGCTATGGAATTTCAAGGATGAAGACCTTTCTTTGATCGTCTTATTGGACCAGTCTTTCCAAATCTTGCCAAGGAATTCTGGATTCATGCTATTGTTACCCCTAAAGCTATTCTCTCATTCATTATGGGTAAGGAAATTTCAATCATTGAAAACATCATTAGAAGCTTGTTGGGTCTTGATGGAGAAGGAGAAATTGGTGTCCCATAAGGAATGCTTGATATGGATCCAATGAATGCTGAAATTTTCACTTCTAGAGAAGCCTCAACAAAGATCAAATATCTGAAGGATGTTTACAAGATCTGGGCAAAGATTTTTCATGGCTGCATCCAACATAGAAAGGAAACAAGCTCTCTAGATTACATTAACTCAGATCAATAATATCTGTTATCCTGTGTAGGACCAAATGTCAAGGTGGATTTGTCATATCTTCTATTTAGACACCTCTGGATGCATGTCAAGAAAACAAGGGAAGAAGAACGAACCAGAAATCCCAAGGCTAAGAGAAATTGGATTCCTCTTGCTAGAATGATCCCAGACATTCTGACTGAGAATGGTTTGATAGATCACCTAGAAGATGCCAAACTGCTGAAAGAGTTGAATCCCATATGTGGGAAAGTATGGACTGGAAAGAATCTAGTGAAGAGGAAAATAATTGATAGACTTCTGGCTAAACCCTCTCCATTTGTTTGGGGAACTATCACAAAGAGAAGAGTTCCTCTAGCAGAATTTCCTGCATTCAACTCAAAAGAGCACCATCTAACCATCAAGAACTACAACACAGTCCACACCAGCTATCTCTCCACAAAGTTCACCACAAGAAGTTCCTGTCTCTGCTCCCAACCAACCAAATCCAAATGCACTACCATCTCCAACACTTCTTCCACATCCAAACAACAATGAATGGAATTCTGATGTTGGAACTTAGAGATTGCTTGGAATCAATGTTCCTCTGAACACTCAATTCCCCTCATTCACTCTAACCTCAACAAACATTTTTGTTGTTCCTAAGTCCCCCCACCACATTACAACTTCTGTTTCTGTACCAACCATCACTCCTATCACTACAGAACTTCCTCCATCTACCTCTCCAGAACTTCAACCATCTCACTCCCCTGATCAAACCACTATCTCACCAGAACTTCCACCACCTCACTACCCAGACGATACTATCAATACAACCTCTGAGTCTCCACCTTCCCCACATAATTCACCTTCCACTCCACAACCACAAAATCCTCCCACATCTGATTTTTTATGCACTATAGTTGATCTCAACTCTCTACCCAAAATTACACCTGTTTCCAAACTAGTGCACACAGATGTTAGTATACTTTTGCAGAAGTTTGAAACAGAAATGCAGGGTTGCATGGAACTGTTGAAGGGAGATTATGCCAACAATCTAAGCCCATGTGCATCAGTTGATATATGGAGAACATTCAGAAGGAGATTCAATACTGAATCCCTAAAACTCAAAGAGCTGTGTTACTCTCATGTTTATGAGAATTTACTGAGTGTCTGAATAGTATGAAGAAAGAAGCTTACAATATATGGAACGAGAAGCCACTACTACAGCTTGATAATGCTCTGTGGTAACCACCTGCTGACCCCATGGATATTTCTGATGATGAATCTTCTAAAGTTGCTGATCCAATCTCTGAAGCATTAGTTCTGTATATACCACCTCTTTTTCATCCCAGAGATACTCGTAAGAAGGTGCCCACACTAATGATCAATCTTGACACACTTTTCTCGAGTGCCTTCTACCCTAGATCTGCTGGTTCTAGATCAAAGGTTGTTTCTACTAAAGATAATGCTACAACTTCTTTGGTGTTAGAAACTCTGAAGGAGTTAAAGAAGGAAAATGAAGCAAGGTGTGAACGTCTGGACAAATAGGATGAGACGAACAAAGAAATCAAGACTTGGATGCAGAATCAAGAGGAATCTTCAAATGAAATCAAGAACCTTCTGCTTTCCCTAGTTTCTCGTCCTACTTAGTTCTTCCATTTTCAACCTTCTGTGCATCATTATTTTTAAATGTTTTATGTTTTTGACAAACCTTCTGTAACCGGTTCTTTAAGATTAATGTTATTATTACTTTTTTACACTATTATTTTTTTTACAATGACTTTTTGAGTATGACAAAAAGGGGGAGAAAATTGAGATTTTGATAGGATTAACTATAACATGTTATTGGGACAAAAGTGTCAAACATTTCTAACAATATACAAGTGTATTTTTTGCTTCTGAAGTATACAGGATTACACAAGCTCTAAAAGAAGACGTTCCAAAGACAAACTCAAATTCTAAATCCTCAAACTCTAAAATGATTCAAGCTCTAAAATGAAAAGGAAACTCTGAAAGAAGGATCTCTAAAAGCTCTGAAAGAAATCTCAGTGAAGTTCTAATATATATTAGTTTTCCTTAATTATTTATCTCAGGGGGAGATTGTCTATCTCAAGGGGAGATATGTTTTTCATATATACAAATTTTTTTTATTATCAAAATCTAATATTTTTGTCATCATCAAAAAGGGGGAGATTGTTAGAACATAGTTTGGTTCTAATCATATCTTAGAGTTTTGTATAATAAATATGATAATCTGATGTGTATTATTTCCATTTTAGATGATGTTTGTTAGACGCTGTGGCAAGTGATCGAGAGGGGGGGGGGAAGTAACACCCCAATATTACCCAAGGTTTTATATGTAAAAATCAGAGTAAATTAAAATTTCATAAATTAAATACTAAGGCATCACACCATCAAAACCAAATTACTTTAATCGTCATTCTAATGTGTATAATCTACACTTTATCTCCATAACCTTATCGACATAATTCATCACAACAACACATAAACTTTCATCATCACGAAATCATAAACAACAACATCAAACAACAACATCAAACAATGCTAATAACATAAGCAACATAAACAAAATCATCACAATTGGCTAAAGCTCATCGTCGCTTTTCGGCATAAAAGCCCATCGTCACAAACATCATCACATCATATTTGCATTAAACATTTCATCAAGTTAAATCATCGCAAAACTCATCATTTATATTCATCGCATAGTTATCATGAAATTATCAAATCATATTCATTTCATGTTCATCACCAAACAAAATATCATATATTATCGCAATTCAATCATCGTCAATCAATTAAAAACCCAACGCCAAACAACTGATACATAAACATAACCGACTCCATGAGACACGACTATGTTATGCATGTGGTACCCATCGCTTTGTCCATAATTAGGAACACTTGGCATAAAAGCCTCGTCGCTTGGCATAAAAGCCCATCGTCACCAATGCAATGTATGTGACTCGACAATAAAACAACACAACAAAACATCATCATCGCTCATCAAAATTGGCATAAAGCCCACATCGCCACAATTTATCCACATCAAGATAAATATATCATCGCATCGCATATTATCAAGTATCCATTAATAAATACATCGCCGCAAACATTATGTTTAATCACACCACATTATTGTCAATTCATTCACTAAATTCTGAATACGGAAAAATGGTCAAACACCTATAATCGTCGCGAAAGCCATTCCTAATAACCGGCATTAATCATAATCGTCAACGTTGCAATCGGATTGTCCATACGTGTCCTAAATCCACTAAAACGAAATCCGATTCAATTTAACCGTAATTAAGCCTATTTCGGGGTCGTTCCGTAAAAAACTCGTAATTTCGAAAAACTAACCTCACCACTACGTTCTACACGTCAAACTTAGCTAGCACGTCAATTTTTCGTTGAATTCGGAGCAACTTGCTCCGTCGCCGAATTTACCGAAATCGAAAAATCGGAACATAATCGAGTTCTAAATTTAATCGGTTAAGTTATGATCTAGTTATATTTTATTAATACTAACTAGTAGTGTATGGAATTTGGAAAAAAGAAGGAAACAGAAACAAACTGCAAATTATGCAGAAAAGATATTATGCAGAAAATAGAAGACAGAAAAACTGAAATAGGAAAATTTCCGTTTCCATCTTCCACAAGAAAGGGACGAACGTCCCATGGCATTTAAGGCTTGGAGGCGGATGCCTATAGAGGCTGGGACGGCCGCCCCTCACTTGAGGTGGGCGCCTCCCTTCATTTGAAGCTTCCATCATCTTCTTCTTCATGCTTCCAGGTTTTACAGTTTTTCTATTTTTCATTTTATAACTTCTAATTTCTACTAGCTAGCACCTAAAACACCCACAATCCATACTCTTAATTCAAACTTTCTAAATCATTCAACAATCACACATATAACTCATAAACCACAACATCAATTTCTATCCCAAACTCACAATATACCTATCAAACCCTAATTATAGGAAGTGGAAAATCAAACCTCTTACCTCTAGAGATTGGAGGATCCTTGATGATTCTACAAAACCCAATCCGAAGCTTTCTCATGCTCTTCCTCTTCTTCTTCCCTTGCTCTTCTTCTCCCAAAACCCTTCCTTTTTCTCTCAAGTTTTCTATGTTTTGCTTTGGTGATTATGAATGGAAGGAAAATGAGGAAAAATGGTTTGATAAGTTGTTTTCTTACTAGCTAGGGGTGTAAACCCAATTCCCTTCAATTGCTCCCCACACCCCTAACTTAATTAATAATATCTAATAATATTAATTACTCAATTAATTAAAATAATTAAAATAATTCTGGGGAATTAAATATCGGTCCGAATAATATTTTACCGAACCGAACAGAATAAAAACCGGACCGAACTAAACATCGCCAAATATATTAATAGATATATCGATTAATATAAATATTCTCGTCGCAAAATAAATATCGATCGGTAATTCGAAAATATTAATATAATATAATATAATATTAATTAAAACAGGCGTTACAGGGGGGGTAAATATATCACCTCTTTATTATTACAGATTAAAAATCATTTATCAGAGTTGATGATAAAACTTGCGGAAAGCGACAAACGGTCCTGAATTGACTTTCGTCTATTCTGAACCAGCTTCTAGAAAATTGGACATGGGATAGTTTGCTGGATTTGAATTGAGATGAGAAATATGAATTAACATAGAACTTATGTTGAATTAATGCATTTATCACTATTACACTATTTCCAATGAATAAAATCAAGCTACCACTTTTGTCAAACAGTTGGAGTATGTTTCTTCAATGATCAATGGCAATGGAGTTTTGATAAAGTGTTTCTTCCAGCCTTGTATCAATGAACAGAAATCTCCACACCAATTGAATCACAAACGTGTTATAAAAGTAAAGAGTGAACGAGAAAGAATACGATACGCATAGCAGTTTGGTAAGGAAGTTCCCCATGTTCGTCCTCGCGTGTGGGTATGTCTCTCTCTCAATTTCCAATTTGGAATTGAGAACTTTCTTTATCAATATGCTGAAAATTATTTACAAGGTTGCAATACAAAGACAGAAAAACAAATCCCACAGATCTTCTTCTTCTTATATCAACCTTATCTTGATATGAGCTGATCAAGAACACACCTGCAAGATTCATAGATAATTCACCACTTCCACGACCTGTTTGCAAAATCTCCCCGATCTCCAAACCCTATGCTATGGCTGAATCTTCCCTGTGCAATCGTGACTAACAAACCCACAAGACACATCCGTTCTTGCTGGACAAACCTTCTAATTTTTCCTCGAAACCCCCTTCCAATATTTAACTTAGCTAGATCACCGATCGTACCACTGAATGTTATCTCTTTGATCCCTTAATCCAACAAGCAATGATGATTATGTGTCAATGTTCTTGAACCAAGGTGATTGAGAAGATGATGAAGATGAAGTATCTTTCAGGTTTCTATGTGCTCAGAAAATTGATGCTCACCAACTGTATTAGTGACACACATTCTAACTAACTGCCAAACTTTCTTTTATATGGAAAACAGAAAATGTTAGAAGAAAAACAGAATTATGAGTCGACACAAAATGCAAAAGAGTCGACACAAGAGCTCAATGTATTGATACAAGAGATTTTGTATCGATACATACTATATTAAAACTGAAGCCTAAACCAGTCTTGTTAGATTTGAATGGAAAATCAGGTAGTTGACCCCAAATTGCATAACCTCCTTCTTCAACTACAACTCTGGTATATTTTAGTGAGGCAATCTTCGGTGGAACTCTAGTAACTTTAGGAGTGACAGGAGAGTCGACAGGCATGACTCGTGGAACTACTTCGAAAGCTTGACAAAGAGTTTCGATAAATTCACCTTCCATTTTGATATATCAGAATGACTGTAGATGGCTTACCATGTATTCTTCTTCTCCACAAACTGTAACAATCTTCTCTTTCGCTGGGTATTTCAGCTTTTGATGTAGAGTAGATGTAACAACGCCTTCCCCATGTATCCAAGGGCGTCCGAGTAGGCAAGAATAAGTTGGATGAATATCCATCACAAAGATAATAGAGTCAAAAGTTTGGGGACCCACTTTGATCGGCAGGTTGAGCTCTCCAAGTACTATTCTCTTCGGACCATCAAAAGCTCTCATGATTATGTCACTGGGTTTCATGACCACTTCTTCAGCATCAAGTCGGTCAAGAGCACTCTTCAGTAGTACGTTCAGAGCAGAGCCAATATCCACCAATACGTGAGACAAAGTAATGCCCTTACACGCTATAAAAATGTGCAAGGCATTGTTATGTTTCCTTCCGGCAGGATTTAGATCAGCATAGGAAAATCCTAAACCATTGTCTACGGTCAGACTAACAATACAACTTTCGAATTAGTCAATAGAAGTGTTTTGAGGTATATGAACATTCTTCATAAACTTCACTAAGGCTTTAGCATGAGCCTCGGAGCACAATAACAGAGCTAGCATGGAAATCTTGGACGGGGTTTATCCCAACTGCTCCACTTCATTGTAGTCTCTCTTCTTAATGATCTTCATAATTTCCTCCGTCTCTTGTTTGGAGGTGCCTTCAGCAACTTCCTTTGGTACTTCTGTGTGAGGAGGTTTAGTCACTTTATCTTTCCCTCGAGCCTCGGGAGTTGGTTCAATAGCAGGAACAAGAGCTGGCGTAGTAGTGTCTTTTGGAGGAGAGATATCTGGAGAAAATACTCTTTCGGTTCTGGTTACTTTGCATGATCCGGTGATATTGTTGACATCAGGACTAGCAGCTTCAACTGTAATGTCCTCAATGGCTAATGGCTCTTGCTTGACGCCATAATAGTAAACTTTGGCTCCATAATTCCAAGGTATAGCTTTGTCAGAGGAATATGGAATTGGTTTGGGCGAGGTAATAGTCAGAGGTGCCACTCTAGATGCAGAATCGATAGAGGGGATCATTATTGTGTTCACATCAGCAAATTCTTCGGGATAGTCGTCGTCTCCTCATCAGTTACCTTGATGTCTTCGACTGTAATCTTGTAGCTTTCAGGAGCAGTATATTTAAACATGAAATCAAATTTCCAACTTTGTTGCCCTAAGGCATCCCATACTTTGGTATGGATTTGCTTACATCTTCGATCTCTAGGCTTTTGGAAACATCTTCGCACAAACTCTCCACAGACTGAGTCTTCAGGAATAGAACTTCTCGATTGTCTATCAGGTGTTGAACACGTCTCTTCAACCAAACACACCCATTAGATTCAGATGCGCACCAACAGCAGTTGTTAGGACATCCTAGAAATAAGTCGGCTTGTAACATATTCTTCTTAACAGTCATCAGGAGAGTGGTCAGCTCATTCACATCAAAGACATAAGAGTCATTGTCAATGGCATTGGCACTTTTACCATGGTCCGACATTGGTGCGTTGATCATATTCTGGGTCTCGACAGGCGGATCGAATTCAATTTCCTAAGCTTCAATCATGTCTTGAATCATGTTCTTCAGGGTCCAACAATTGTTGGTGTCGTGGCCAAGGCTATTGGAATGGTACGCACATCTTGCATTAGGATTGTACTTCGGAGAGAAACTGTTGACATGCTGAGGAGGATCCCTCAAAGTAATCAGCTATGCTTTCAACATGTGTTGTAATGCTTGAGAAAACGACATGTTGATTGTTGTAAACTGTCTTCTTGGCACATTCTGCCTACGCATGTTTTCTTGTAGAGGTTGCGCCAGTAGGGGATTAGAGATCAGAACTTCCCCCACAGATTGATGGCGATCACCTTTGTAACGGTTCTTCTAACCATACATAGAATTGGCTTCTTTCTTCCCACCAAAATATCTCTCCGTAGAATTTGAATATGTTTCGACTTGAATCTTTTCTCTCTTGATTCCAGCTTTAGTACGTTCGCCTGTCAATATCAGCTCGGTGAATCCAGTTGAAGAGTTTCCACTCAGATGATTAAAGAATGGGCCTGTTAGTGTTCCCATGAACATCTCAACCAATTCCCTATTAGACAATGGTGACTGGACTCTGCCTGCTAGATTGCTCCATTGTTGGGCGTACTCTTTGAACTTCTCATCATGGCCCATAGATATGCTCTGCAGTTGCATGCGGGTTGGTGCCAATTAAGCATTATACTGGTACAATCTGTAGAAAGCATCCGCTAACTCATTCTAAGTATGAATGTGAGTATTCTCTAGCTGATAGTACCATTCTAACTGTGCTCCAGATAGACTTTCTTGAAAGAAATGCATCCACAATTTCCAGCAGTGTGAGGTTGAATCTTCTGAACATAGGACTTCAGATGAAGTTTTGGATAGGAAACACCATCATCTTTGGCAAAATTAGGAACTTTGAACTTGCGGGGAATGACCACTCCAGGAACCAGGCTTAAATCATCAAAATTCTACCTTGACATTTTCAGATTTTCCATAGCATTCAGACGATCTTCCAGTTGCTTATACTTCTCATTGTCAGGAGGGTACTGCTCGCTCATGTAGTCTACTTCCTTATCTTCTTGAGACCCATGATGGCTTCCTTCATTAGCCTTGACACTACCTTGAGTTTCACCGCTCTTTTATGAGAATTCAAGATGTCTGACTACCTTGATTGGACCTCTCAACCTTCTTCCCAAGTTGAGAACACCAATGGTCTTCTTCTTTTTCTTGACAATGAGCTCTTTCAGATCTTTCTGACCTTGCGCCAAGTTGGTGAACATCTCTTGGAGTTGAGCATTCTGAACCTGGAGATCTTTGAAAGTATGTTCGAGAGCCATTTCTGGTGAAATAAACAACGAGAGAATAAGAAAACTGGTCTTCAGAGTACCTGTTATGAAATGTTATGCTATGATATGCAATGTTATGCAATCTTATGCAATGCAATGTTTTCAAGGACCTTAGGAATTTAAATTTTGTAAACAAAGCATGAACAAACTTTTTTCTTAGTATGATTAGTAATACAAAAGAAAGTTCAAGCACAAAAATAAAATTCCTAATGCTTAGGCCTCCCATGGAAGCTTCCTCTTTGTATTGACATAGGCGTTAATGCTCTATTCTTCGTGAAGTTGCTTCGTCATCTCTAATACTCTTTTCTCACTTACATAGCATTGGGCTCGAATGTATCTCTTTCTTCTTTGAGTTAAATCCATGATCTCTTCAATTCTTTGAAATCAGTAGGCATGTCTGGATGGAGGATGGTATAGGATTCGTCCCCTTCGACAAAAGGTTCCATAATTACTGGTAGGACGACACCATATGGCATCATAAGATTTTGAGTGCGAGCTCGAACCCATTTGAGGTAAGGTTCCCAAGGAATGGAATTTTTATTCCCCAAGGTCTTGGTATCAAATTTCTTCACCATGCCCCTAGCATGCACAAATCTTCAACGGTAACCTTGGAGGTCGTGGTCATAGTCAAACACAATGCCTCAGATGGGTATATCATGAGGACCATCACTTCGAGCATAACCAAACTATCGCAACGCCAAAGAAGGGTTGTAAGTGATACCTCCCCTTATGCCAAGGAGTGGTACATTAGGGAATTCTCCACAACGCTCAATGAAAGCGAAGTCCTTTTGAGAGTAAAGACACCCATGGATATCTGAATAAGAGAGTGACATCAACCTTTGAGACCATTTCAAACCTTGTTCATTCTTCATCATTGGTCGAGGAAGGTGCAAAATAAACCACCTGGATAATAACGGTATACAACACATGAGAGTTCCTTGTCTTTTAATAGTACGAGTATGGAGAGAATGCAGAATATCTCCGAGCAAAGTAGGCACAGAATTATGAGTGAGGAATATCTTCACGGCGTTCACATCTATGATTAGCAAAGCCAAAATGTATTCAAAAGCGTGGAAACTCATATCCTTTAAGAATTCTCGAGCCTTCTTTATCAGAAACTTAGCAAGCAAACCCATAACTCCACTTCTTGTTTCCTAATTGGCTTCAATGTCTGACCGTTTTAGGTGTAGAGCTGATGCAATGTCTTCAATCCTCGGAACTTTTTCTGAAGCAGTGAATGGTATTCGATCAAGAATGGGTATCCCAAGTAGCTTAGAGAACTCTTCCATTCCAGGTACCAACTGATAGTCTGGGAAAGTAAAGCAGTGATGTTTCAGATCAAAGAATTGGAATACGACGCTCATCATATCTTCTTCAAAACCTGATGTAACCAAGTCAAGTAGATAACTATGCCTCTTGATTAACTGAGCGTGTGTAATACGGTGAACTGACTTTTAGTGTTTTGTATCGCAAATGTGCGGATAGCAAGAGTCGCCACTGACTTTTCTTTTATCCAATTAAGGGAAGGTAAAAAGTACAGAAAAAGACCTTCGTTAGATTCTGAGTAAGGGAGAAGGTTATGAAAAGGGAAGGTATTAGCACCCCTTTCCATCCGTAGTTACCTACGGGCTCTTAGTTGCTCTTAGATCACTTTAAAATTGTGCTTTCTGTGTGTTTGGCAAAAATGTTTCGAAAAGGCATTTCGCTTTGACTTTGTAATGATTCATGTGGGAATGTATACAAAGTGTTCGGAAATGTTTTGTTTTGAAAAGAGTTTGAACTTTGACAAAAGTGTGAGGTGTGAAAAGTATTTTGATAGAGTAAGCAACTAAAAGTCTTATTACCTACTCAGAATTGGTCATTTTCGTATTGTTTTACTTTCCTTTAGAATAGCGCTATCCATACCATTAGTTGGTAGGTAACTCTATTTGTTGGATGTAAGCGGGACATTCGAAGGGTCATCGGATGGTCATAGAAGGCAACTTGTAGGAAGTATCCTAGCACATTCGAAGGGGCTATCATTATTTTTCGTAGGCGACAATCGAGGGTCAAGATCATGTATTCGGAGGCGACATCGTGGGTCTTATGATCTTTGTATCGAAGGGACTATGATGATTTGTTTTGAAGGCAACGATGCTAGAATACCTCTACGTTCGAGGGACATGACCATTTGAATTCGTAAGGCAACGAGAGAGAATTACCCTAAGGGGTGCATGTGTGAAAAGAGTGTGTCAATTCAAATATTTTATCTTGAGAATTAGAGTGAGCTATGTTCAATTTTAGTCTTGCCATACACGCCTAGTTACTAGCAATTTATAGGGTGCGGAAATTAAAATGCGGAATGTAAAGATGCGGAAAGATAAATGTCCTACGCTATTACATGGCTTTGGGGCAGATACATAATTTAAACTTGCGAAAAATAAAAGCCCTAATTAACTATTACATCCCATGAGAAATTACATTATTGGAAAAAAGAAAACAGTAAAAGAAATCGTCTGAAACGGAATACCTGTGAAAAGATAAGAAAATCGGAAAATACGAAGAAATCGAATAAGAGGACAATGTTAGTAAAAATGCAAATTTTTGAATGAGAAAAATATGACATGCTGGAAATAACATAAATATGCTAAAATAATTTTTTGGGATTTTTTAGATGCATTTTAATAATTTAAAACTAATTAAAATTGATTTAAATGCTAAATTATGAATAAAATAAAATATGCATGCAAAATAATATTTTTTAATTTTATAAATTAAATAAGTATTTTCTGAAAATAAATGCAAAAGGAAAAAATATTTTGATGATTTTTAATGCATGAAATAAAAAATATTGAAAAGAATTAAAATGCATGAAAAATATTAAATAAATAAGAAAATATGAAAATATGAAGGAAATTGAGTTTGTAAAAAAGGAATGCAAAACCGGTCCTGGGGAGATTCGAACTGGGGACCTGGGAGAACATCTATCAACAGGAAACGTCTTAACCAACTGAGCCAACGTGCGCTTGTGTTTGAAAATTGGAACGAGTGGAATGTAAACACGCGTCGTCTCCTAGTTGCCTCAAACTCGCGCCAGACTTCATCTTCTCCGATTTGAATTTTTGAAAATTCAGCGTCGGCCATTGCTCGACGCTACAACCCTGGCTAAATCAAAAATCATGCACACATAATATAAATAACATCTAAGACCATGGTTCGATTCAGGACATCGTTCCGAATGCAATGGTAACAGTCTCGTGGTCCAATTTTTCCTAATAAGAAAAGCCCTAAATCGAGCTCAGGAACCCTAGTTATGGCATATTACGCTTGCCATGGAAACACGATTAACTTGCCAGATCGCTTGCAAACTCATCACTAATCACAAAACAACAATAAAACAAGTTAAAATGCATGATAATTGAAATACGATTTTGAGATTTTCTTGAACAAACCAAATTCGGATTCTCCAATTCTTGATGGTTTTGATTAATGTGAGGGTCTGGATCGACTCAAGAGGTATCAAGGAATGCAATGGACACCTTAGAATCGATTGAAAACAGCTGGAACTAGGGATGCTTATAGCTTGTGTACCACGGTTTTTTGAGTTGCAATAAGGGTTTCTCCAACAAATTCTCTACCCTAATTGTGGCATGAGTTATGTATATATAGTTGAAGGATTTGGAGTTAATTTGAGGAAGAATCAATCACTAATCATGTAAATCAAATTTGATTTTGTACAAAATCAAATTTTCATATTTTGATTAATTTTCAATCAAATCTTGCCATACCAATCCAAATTTCGAAATTTGCTGGCTTTGTTGAGTTGCTTGGATCTCAAGGAAGAGAGAAAAATCAATTTTGCATTTAATTTTAATTTTATACTTTATTTTTGAATTTAATTTGTATTTAAATGAATAAATTCCAAATTAAATAGAAAAATAAAATAAAAATTCATGGCATTGGGCTTGGATATTCCTAATTGTATAAGGAACAAGTTTGGATGAAGAAAAAGTAAGCCCATTTGCAAAAAAGTTTATTTTTAGAAGTATTTCTCTTTGTGCACTTCTTCAAAATTGCCCAACTTGTGAGTGGTGTATCTTGCTCAATTTTCCATATTTTTGAGTGTTCTTGGACTTTTTGGAAAGCTCTAAGAATCCTCTAACCAACCTTTTTGGTCTCATCTCAATTGGAGTTTCCATGCTCAATATATCCTCAAAACAAAATGTTGACTTTTTGTTGACTTTGAAAATGACCTGTAATGTTTTGAGCCATGCCTCTCAAATGAAGCATTTTTTGGACATTCTTGCGAGAAATGAAGTTGTAGAGAATTGAATTTCCTTCAAAACAAGAGGTGGTGGAAAAATTTCTGAGAAAGTATGAGAAAGTTATGATCAGTCAAAGTTCAGTTGACTTTTCACCTAGAAACCCTAATTTAGAAAGTTTGACTTTTGAGCAAATCTTGAGTTTTCTTGATGAATCATGATCAACCCTTGATCAAATGATGAATTTAACTTCAAAATGAGGATGTTGACCAAAAATTATGAAGTTTGACTGTATGTTGACCACAATTGACTTTTTGTCCAATACAACTGATTTTCAACCATTTGAGCAATTGCCTGAGGAAACTTGACTTGTGAGGCTTGAAAGTTGACATGGAGAATCTTTGAAGCATATGAGGAGGCATGAAGGACATTGGAGATGTTGGAAGTCCATCTGAAGCTGAGAATTGCCAAACCCTAGTTTGGGTTGATTGTCTAGGAGAGGGTTTGTTTGATCAACCCTTGAGGAATCCTTGAGCATGGATGTATGAGATATCTTGAGAAGATGGAGGGAAAATTTTGGGGTATGACAGCTGCCCCTGTTCAATCTTCTTTTACTGGAAGGTTAGATTGACATACTTGTCTTTCGTGACCTGAAGGTAGAAGATGATTGAACACTCGAGTACACCTGAAAATTTGCACTCGCTGGTTGTGGATGATGCGGGAATGAGCCAAATGATCGGCTACTACACTTCCTTTGATCGCTTTCTGAGAAGTGTACTGGATGTCATACTCGGTCAAGATCATCTGCCATCTTGCTATTCTTCCGGAGAGAGCTGTTTTCTCAAATATGTATTTGATCGGATCCATCTTGGAAATCAACAAGGTAGTGTGAGTCAACATATACTGTCTTAGTCGGCGAGCAGCCCAAGCCAAAGCGTTGCAAGTTTTCTCGAGCTGTGAGTATCTTGTTTCACAGTCGGTAAACTTTTTGCTAAGGTAGTATATTGCATGCTCTTTTCGACCAGACTCGTCATGTTGCCCCAACACACACCCCATTTAATTTTCTAATACTGTTAAGTACATGATAAGAGGTCTTCCTTTGGCAGGCGGCATCAGGATAGGAGAATTCTGTAGGTACTCCTTGATTTTGTCAAAAGAAATCTGGCAATCGTCGTTCCATTCCACTACTTGATCTTTCTTAAGTAACTTGAAGATTGGCTCACAAGTAGCAGTTAGATGTGTAATAAATCTGGCAATGTAGTTCAATCGGCCCAAGAAACCTCTGACTTCTTTCTCGGTGTGGGGTGCTGGCATCTCCTGAATGGCTTTAACCTTGGCGGGGTCAACTTCAATACCTTTACCACTGACAACAAACCCTAAGAGTTTTCCGGATCTGACTCCAAAAGTTCACTTGTTAGGATTGAGTCTTAGTCTGTATTTCTTCAATCTGTCAAACCGTTTCTGCAAATGATCAAGATGTTCTTCTTCAGTCTGTGATCGAGCTATCATGTCGTCGACGTAGACCTCTACCTCGTGATGAATCATGTCATGAAATAATGTCACCATAGCACGCTGATAAGTGGCGCCCTGCGTTCTTCAGCCCGAACGGCATAACCTTGTAACAGAAAGTGCCCCACTGTGTAACGAAAGTAGTCTTCTCCATGTCTTCGGGAGCCATCTTGATCTGATTGTAACCAGAGAAACCGTCCATGAAGGAGAAAACCTTATGTTGAGCGGTGTTGTCAACCATAACATCAATATGAGGAAGTGGGAAATCGTCTTTCGGACTCGCTTTGTTCAGATCTCTGTAATCCACACACATTCGAACTTTACCATCCTTCTTAGGTACAGGTACCACATTAGCAACCCATTGTGGATAGGAAGTAACAGCTAAGAAACCGGCGTTGAACTTCTTCATAACTTCGGCTTTGATTTTCTCTGACATCTCGTGACGCGATTTAACCTTCTATTTCATCGAGAAAACCTTCTTTTGTCGGCAATCGGTGTACCACAATATCAATGTCTAAACCCGGCATGTCTTCGTATGACCAAGCAAAAACCTCAATATAGTCTCGTAGCATCTGGATCAATCTTTCTTTAACACTGTTCTCAAGACCCGCTCCTATCTTGATTTCTTTTCTGTCCTCGTTAGTACCCAAATTCACAACCTCAACTTGCTCTTCGTGGTTGTATAACTCGCTTCTTGTCAGAGCCCGGCAAGTTCTCCCGAACTTCACAATCTTCCTCACTTTCGTCTTGGCTTGGTAGATCGGATTATCAAGTCATATTTAGCAATAGCATAGTTATTAATTAGATTCGGAGTGATTCTTGTATCACGTGGGTGTGTGTAAGAAACACATAGCTTTTTGGAGGGGTGATAAAGTAAAGAAAGAAAACAAACAATTGAATGCAAAAGTCCAACGAATTTATTGAATGAAAATACGCAAACGACAGATAATAACCCTCGCAAACGAGCCATGATGCCCCGGGCAAGGCACTAGGCTTTAAAGTTTATTGTTCGAAACATAAAAATACGAAAAGCAAAACAAAAACAAAAGAAATTACTCTTGGCTAAAGGAGATTGGTATGACGTCTTCAGTCCTCCAATTGCTGAGCCCATGATCTGGAGTTGGGAAGATCCACTTGCTGATGTCGAAGCCGTTTTCGTCGTCTTCTATAGCATGGATTCCACCCTGGCTGATGCGGAAAGGAAGTTGGTCGGTATGTTCGCGGCATATCATCTTCTGACCCTTGATGGTGAAGCCTAAACCAGTCTTGTCAAATTTGAAAGGAAGATCGGGGAGCTGACCCCAAACAGTACTACCTCCTTGTTCAAAGCAGCTTGAGCATCTTTCGTTGAGGCCATCCTCGGCGGAACTTGTGTAACTTCAGGAGTGACAAGAGAGTCAACAGGCATGACTCTGGGTATTGTTTCAAAAGCTTGACAAGGAGTCTCGAAGAATTCACCTTCCATTTCGAGGTATCGGAATGACTGTAGATGATTGACCATATACTCTTCTTCACCATATACTGTAACAACCTTCCCTTTCACTGGGTACTTCAGCTTCTGGTGTAGGATAGAGGTAACAGCGCCTGCCCCATGTATCCAAGGGCGTCCAAGTAGGCAAGAGTAAGCGGGACGGATGTCCATGACAAAGAAAGTGGAATCAAAAGTCTGGGAACCGACTTTAACAGGCAGAGTGAGCTCTCCAAGCACCGTTCGATTAGAACCATCAAAAGCTCTCACAATAATGTCACTGGGTCTCAGAACCAACCCTTCGACATCAAACCGATCAAAAGCAGTCTTTGGTAGGATGTTCAGAGCAGAACCGGTATCCACCAAGACATGAGATAACGTAATGCCCTTGCATTCAACACAGAGATGTGCAAGGCTTTGTTGTGTTTCTTTCCGGCAGGAGTCAAATCAGCATCAGAGAAGCCTAGGTCGTTGTTGGCAGCCAGGCTAGCAATACAAATTTCAAACTGGTCAGTAGTAGTGTCTTGCGGCACGTGAGCATTCTTCAGAAACTTCACCAAGGCATTAGCATGAGCCTCAGAGCACAAGAGCAGAGCAAGCATGGAGATCTTGGACGGAGTCTGTCCCAACTGTTCCACAACATTGTAGTCACTTTTCTTTATAATCTTCAGAATTTCCTCCATTTCTTGTTTGGAGGTGTCTTCAGCAACTTCCTTTGGTACTTCTGGCTGAGCAGGATGAGTCACTGGTTCTTTCCCTCTAGCTTGGGGAATGGGTTGAATAGCTGGAATGTGAGCTGGAGTCGCAGTGTTTTTTGGAGGAGAGATATCTGGAGAGAACACTCTTCCGGTTCTGGTCACCTTACTTGATCCGGTGATGTTGTCAATGCCAAGCATGGTAGCATCAATGGTCAGATCTTCAATGGTCAGAGGATCTTGCTTGACGCCATGATAGTAAACATCAGCTCCATAATTCCAAGGGATAGCCTTGTCAGAGGAATATGGAACTGGTCTTGGAGAAGTAATGATGAGAGGTGCCACTCTAGGCACAGAATCGACAGAGGAAATCCTTATGGTGTTAACATCAGCATAGTCTTCCGGGAAATTGTCACCCCATCCGGTCGCCTTAACGTCTTCAATAGGAATCTTGTAGCTCTCAGGAACAGTGTACTTCACCATGTAATCGTACTTTCCACTTGGCTGCCCCAAGGTATCCCACACAGATGATGTTGTTTCATTCGCAATGTCAATCTTCAATTTAGACATTTCTTCACACAGCTTCTGCACAGGTGGTTTCAGAAATAGTATCTCGCGGTTATTCATCATGCACTGGACACGTCTTCTCAACCAAGCACAACCATCAGGTGCGGATGGGCACCAACGACAATTCTCTGGGCATCCGGGATTGACACCGGCTTGCAGCAAATTCTTCTTTACAGTCATCAAAGGAATGGTCAAGTCATCTATGTTGAACACATAAGTATCCTCACCAACAGCATTGGAACTCTTGTCATGGTTAGGCATAGGCGCGTTGATCACATTCGGAGTCTCAACAGGAGGATCAAACTCAATCTGCTTAGCTTCAATCATATCTTGAATCTTGTTCTTCAAAGCCCAACAATCATCAGGATTGTATCTCGGAGAGGAAGTGTTGACATTCTGAGGAGGATCCCTCAAGGAAATCAGTTCTGCTTTCAACATGTGTTGCAAGACTTGCGACAATGGCATGTTGATCTTCGTAAACTGTCTTTGTGGCGCGTTCTGGCTACGCGCGTTGTCTCGCTGAGGTTGTGCTGGTGTAGGATTGGAGATCACAACTGCCCCCACGGATTGAGCGCGGTCGGTCTTGGCTCAGCTTTTCTGACCATACACAGCATTAACTTCTTTCTTACCACCAAAAGATCTCTTCGCAGCATTTGAAGATGTCTCTACCTGAATCTTTCCACTTCTGATACCAGCTTCAATACGTTCGCCTGTCAATATCAGCTCGGTGAATCCGGCTGAAGAGTTTCCACTCAGATGATTGAAGAATGGGCCCGTCAGTGTTCCCATAAACATATCAACCAACTCCCTATTGGACAAGGGTGGCTGAACTCTGTCTGCTAGATCTCTCCACTTCTGAGCATACTCCTTGAACTTCTCATCACGACCCATAGACATGCTTTGTAGTTGCATCCGAGTGGGTGTCAATTCAGCATTGTACTCATACTGTCTGTAGAAAGCATCAACTAAGTCACTCCAAGTACGGATACGGTCATTCTCTAGCTGATAGTACCATTCCAACTGGGTTCCGGACAAACTCTCTTGAAAATAGTGCATCCACAACTTTCTGTCATCAGTGTGGGGGTTGATCTTCTGGACATAAGACTTCAAATGCGGCTTAGGGCAAGACATGCCATCATACTTAGCAAAAGTTGGAACTTTGAACTTGGGAGGAATCACCACACTAGGGACAAGACTCAGATCATCAAAATTCAGCCCGAACATCTTCAGGTTTTCCACAGCATTCAAACGGTCTTCAAGTTGCTTGTACTTGTCATCTTCATCAGAGTATTGGCCATCATCATAGACTTTTTCAGGCTCATGCTGACTACCTTCACCATCACCCTTGTTACTTTGCTCATCCTCCTTCTTAACACTTCCTTCAGAGAGCTCAATTCGACTAACCACTCTAGGACCTCCTTTGTAGCGTCTGCCCATGTTGAGAAGACCAACAACCTTTTTCTTCCTGTTGATGAGCTTCTTCAGATCTTCTTGGCCTTGGACCAAACTGGTGAACATCTGCTGAAATTGAGTATTCTGAGCTTGAAGATCTTTGACAGACTGTTCAAGAGCCATTTCTGCTAAAATAAATAGCGAGCAAATGAGAAAACCAATCTTCAATGTACCTGTGATGCAATGTTATGCTATGATATGCAATGTTTATGCGGATGCAATGCAATGTTTTCAAGGACCTTAGAGATTTAAATTTGTTAAACAAGCAACGAACAAACATTTATTAGTACTCTTTTCATTTTTCTTTTTTCTTTTTAAGTACAAAAGATAGTTCAAGACAAGAACAACATAAAAGCATAAAAATCCGAAAGCTCTAAGTCTCCCATGGGCGCTTCCTCTTGGTGCCGAGGTAGGCGTTGATGCTTCGCTCCTCGTGAAGTAGCTTAGTCAACTCTAGCACTTTCTTCTCACTTGCATAGCACTGAGCTTCAAAGGTATCCCTCTCTTCCTTGAGCTGAATCTAGGATCTCTTCAAGTCTTCAAAATCAGTAGGCATGTCAGGATGGAGAACGGTATAGGGTACGTCACCTATAGCAACAGGGTTCCATAATTACTGGTAGAACAGGCGTGAATGGCATCATGAGGTTTTGAGCTCGAGATCGCACCCATTTGAGGTAAGGCTCCCAAGGAATGGAGTTCTGGTGCCCCAAAGTCTTGGTATCAGTCTTCTTTACCATGCCCCAAGCGTGTATGAACCTTCATCGGTAATTCTGGAGATCGTGATTGTAGTCGAACACAATATCTTGGAGAAGCATATCATGTGGACCATCTCTTCAAGCAAAACCAAACCGACGAGAGCTAGAGAAGGTTGTAAGTAATACCTCCTTATACCAAGTAGCGGTACATTAGGAATTCTCCACAACTCAATGAAGGTGAAGTCCTTTGAGAGAAAAGACTCCAACGGATATCGGAATGAGAGAGTGACATTAACCTTGAGACCACTTCAATCTTTGCTCATTCTTCAAAAGCGATGGAGGAAGGTAAATAAACCACCGGAAAGTAACGTATGCAACACATGAGAGTTCCTTGTCTCTTAGTAGTACGAGTGTGGAGAGAATGTAGGATGTCTCCAAGTAAAGTAGGCACTGGATTACGGGTAAGGAACAACTTGATGGCGTTGACATCTATGAATTGATCCGAGTTAGGGAAAAGAACCAAACCATAGATTAGCAAGGCCACAATGTCTTCAAATGCACGGAAACTCATAACTTTGAGGAATTCTCGGGCTTTCTTAATTAAGAACTAGGAAAGTAAACCCTTAACTCCACTTCTGGTTTCCCAATTGGCTTCAATGTCTGAGCGCTTTAGATGTAAGGCGGATGCGATGTCTTCGTACTTAGGAACCTTTTCCAAACCGGTGAATGGCATTTGGTCAAGAATAGGTACCCCAAGTGGCTTAGAGAACTCTTCCAAGGTAGGAACCAACTGATAATCTGGGAATGTAAAGCAATGGTGTTTCGGATCAAAGAACTGGAATAGGACATGCATCATATCTTCTTCAAAACCGGAGATAACCAAATCAATTAGATAACCATGTCTTTTGATGAACTGGGCATGATCGGGAATCTCTGAAACCAATTCTTTGAGCTGAGAAGGCATACCCATGAAGTTGATTCGGATAGTCTTTCTAGAAGCTATAATCCCTACAAAACAGAGCAAAGATAAATCCCTAGGTCCTTGAAATAGTTAGAAATGATATGCAATGCAAATGATGTCATGATGTCATGTTTGGCACACACAAGCAATTCACACAATGAGCCTAGGTTTAAGGCTTGCATGAGGTATAGGTGATTACCCTACCAAAAGTTTGAGTTGGTTCATCCTGTCCTATAATAGTAACCGGGTTCTGGGAATCTCATATCATTGATCTTTCTCGTAGGCGTTTATTTCAATACGACTACCAAGTGGTCGACCGAAAATATCCCAAAAGTCTGATCTTAATGAGCGTAGCATCGAGTATCAACCAACCTTAGTCTGTACCAAAGTCGGCCATCTCACTACCTTCTAATGGCCAAGATGGGTCAATTAAGGTTCTAAAAGTTTAGTTAGCGCTTGATGACACCACACAGAAGCCAAATACTATCCTCAACTTGGGAATGAATAGTATCGGGACATCCAGTGTCACGCTAACGTAGCCATCATGTTGACCGTTTCGATACGCCTAACGGTCGCGACGATTTATTGCTACTTACCTAAAAGGAAACCCGGATCCGGTGTAGGATCCCCAACAATATAATACCCAAGCAACCCTTAAAGATAAAGCAAGCAAGTCAGAAAAGAAAAGTGTACTAAAAAAATCCCTAAGGCATTTCTCTTTAGGTGTCTCCCAGAGTCGCCATTCATACGGTGAACTGACTTTTAGTGTTTTGTATCGCAAATTTGC
This sequence comes from Vicia sativa, assembly GCA_021764765.1. Taxonomy (NCBI): domain Eukaryota; kingdom Viridiplantae; phylum Streptophyta; class Magnoliopsida; order Fabales; family Fabaceae; genus Vicia; species Vicia sativa. The sequence goes on from CM038795.1 coordinate 264,997,429, forward strand.
GGATAGCAAGAGTCGCCACCGACTTTTCTTTTATCCAATTAAGGGAAGGTAAAAAGTACAGAAAAAGACCTTCGTTAGATTCTGAGTAAGGGAGAAGGTTATGAAAAGGGAAGGTATTAGCACCCCTTTCCATCCGTAGTTATCTACGGGCTCTTAGTTGCTCTTAGATCACTTTAAAATTGTGCTTTCTGTGTGTTTGACAAAAATGTTTTGAAAACGCATTTCGCTTTGACTTTGTAATGATTCATGTGGGAATGTATACAAAGTGTTCGGAAATGTTTTGTTTTGAAAAGAGTTTGAACTTTGACAAAAGTGTGAGGTGTGAAAAGTATTTTGATAGAGGAAGCAACTAAAAGTCTTATTACCTACTCAGAATTGGTCATTTTCGTATTGTTTTACTTTCCTTTAGAATAGCACTATCCATACCATTAGTTGGTAGTAACTCTATTTGTTGGATGTAAGCGGGACATTCGAAGGGTCATCGGATGGTCATAGAAGGCAACTTGTAGGAAGTATCCTAGCACATTCGAAGGGGCTATCATCATTTTTCGTAGGCGACAATCGAGGGTCAAGATCATGTATTTGGAGGCGACATCGTGGGTCTTATGATCTTTGTATCGAAGGGACTATGATGATTTGTTTTGAAGGCAACGGTGCTAGAATACCTCTACGTTCGAGGACATGACCATTTGAATTTGTAAAAGAGAGAATTACCCTAAGGGTGCATGTGTGAAAAGTGTGTCAATTCAGATATTTTATCTTGAGAATTAGAGTGAGCTATGTTCAATTTTAGTCTTGCCATACACGCCTAGTTACTAGCAATTTATAGGGTGCGGAAATTAAAATGCGGAATGTAAAGATGCGGAAAGATAAATGTCCTACACTATTACATGGCTTTGGGGCAGATACATAATTTAAACTTGCGGAAAATAAAAGCCCTAATTAACTATTACATCCCATGAGCAATTACATTATTGAAAAAAAGAAAACAGTAAAAGAAACCGTCTGAAACGGAATAACCTGTGAAAAAATAAGAAAATCGGAAAATACGAAGAAATCGAATAAGAGGACAATGTTAGTAAAAATGCAAATTTTTGAATGAGAAAAATATGACATGCTGGAAATAACATAAATATGCTAAAATAATTTTTTGGGATTTTTTAGATGCATTTTAATAATTTAAAACTAATTAAAATTGATGTAAATGCTAAATTATGAATAAAATAAAATATGCATGCAAAATAATATTTTTTAATTTTATAAATTAAATAAGTATTTTCTGAAAATAAATGCAAAAGGAAAAAATATTTTGATGATTTTTAATGCATGAAATAAAAATATTGAAAAGAATTAAAATGCATGAAAAATATTAAATAAATAAGAAAATATGAAAATATGAAGGAAATTGAGTTTGTAAAAAAGGAATGCAAAACCGGTCCTGGGGAGATTCGAACTGGGGACCTGGGAGAACATCTATCAACAGGAAACGTCTTAACCAACTGAGCCAACGTGCGCTTGTGTTTGAAAATTGGAACGAGTGGAATGTAAACACGCGTCGTCTCCTGGTTGCCTCAAACTCGCGCCAGACTTCATCTTCTCCGATTTGAATTTTTGAAAATTCAGCGTCGGCCATTGCTCGACGCTACAACCCTGGCTAAATCAAAAATCATGCACACATAATATAAATAACATCTAAGACCATGGTTCGATTCAGGACATCGTTCCGAATGCAATGGTAACAGTCTCGTGGTCCAATTTTTCCTAATAAGCAAAGCCCTAAATCGAGCTCAGGAACCCTAGTTATGGCATATTACGTTTCAGGCCATGGAAACACGATTAACTTGCCCAGATCGCTTGCAAACTCATCACTAATCACAAAAACAACAATAAAACAAGTTAAAAATGCATGATAATTGAAATACGATTTTGAGATTTTCTTGAACAAACCAAATTCGGATTCTCCAATTCTTGATGGTTTTGATCAATGTGAGGGTCTGGATCGACTCAAGAGGTATCAAGGAATGCAATGAACACCTTAGAATCGATTGAAAACAGCTAGAACTAGGGATGCTTGTAGCTTGTGTACCGCGGTTTTTTGAGTTGCAATAAGGGTTTCTCCAGTCAAATTCTCTACCCTAATTCGTGTGGCATGAGTTATGTATATATAGTAGAAGGATTTGGAGTTAATTTGAGGAAGAATCAATCACTAATCAATGCAAATCAAATTTGATTTTGTACAAAATCAAATTTTCATATTTTGATTAATTTTCAATCAAATCTTGCCATACCAATCCAAATTTCGAAATTTGCTGGCTTTGTTGAGTTGCTTGGATCTCAAGGAAGAGAGAAAAATCAATTTTGCATTTAATTTTGATTTTATACTTTATTTTTGAATTTAATTTGTATTTAAATGAATAAATTCCAAATTAAATAGAAAAATAAAATAAAAATTCATGGCATTGGGCTTGGATATTCCTAATTGTATAAGGAACAAGTTTGGATGAAGAAAAAGTAAGCCCATTTGCAAAAAAGTTTATTTTTAGAAGTATTTCTCTTTGTGCACTTCTTCAAAATTGCCCAACTTGTGAATGGTGTATCTTCATCAATTTTCCATATTTTTGAGTGTTCTTGGACTTTTTGGAAAGCTCTAAGAATCCTCTAACCAACCTTTTTGGTCTCATCTCAATTGGAGTTTCCATGCTCAATATATCCTCAAAACAAAATGTTGACTTTTTGTTGACTTTGAAAATGACCTGTAATGTTTTGAGCCATGCCTCTCAAATGAAGCATTTTTTGGACATTCTTGCGAGAAATGAAGTTGTAGAGAATTGAATTTCCTTCAAAACAAGAGGTGGTGGAAAAATTTCTGAGAAAGTATGAGAAAGTTATGATCATCAAAGTTCATTGACTTTTCACCTAGAAACCCTAATTTAGAAAGTTTGACTTTTGAGCAAATCTTGAGTTTTCTTGATGAATCATGATTAACCCTTGATCAAATGATGAATGTAACTTCAAAATGAGGATGTTGACCAAAAATTATGAAGTTTGACTGTATGTTGACCACAGTTGACTTTTTGTCCAATACAACTGATTTTCAACCATCTGAGCAATTGTCTGAGGAAACTTGACTTGTGAGGCTTGAAACTTGACATGGAGAATCTTTGAAGCATATGAGGAGGCATGAAGGACATTGGAGATGTTGGAAGTCCATCCGTCGAGAATTGCCAAACCCTAGTTTGGGTTGATTGTCTAGGAGAGGGTTTGTCTGATCAACCCTTGAGGAATCCTTAAGCATGGATGTATGAGATATCTTGAGAAGATGGAGGGCAAATTTTGGGGTATGACAGCGTGATTGGGAAATTTTGAGACTAACTCCTTGAGTTGGGAAGATATGCCCACAAAGTTGATTCGGATAGTCTTCTTAGAAGCCATAAACCTACAACAAAGAATAAAGATAAATCGCTAGGTCCTTGAAATGGTTAGAAATGATATGATGTTATGATGTCATGATGTTATGTTTAAATAGCACACACAAGAAATTAACACAATAACCCTAGGTTTAAGGCTTGCATGAGGTATAAGTGTCTACCTTACCGGAGTTTTAGTAGGTTCAACTTGTTCTATGTTAGTAACCGGGTTCTAGGATTCTCATATCACAGATCTTTATTGCAGGCTTTATTTCAATACGACTACCAAATGGTCGACCGAAACATCCCGAAAGTCGAATCTCAATGAGCGTAGCATCGAGTATCAACCAACCTCAGTATGCACCGAATCCGACTATCTCACTACCTTCTAATGGCTAAGATGGGTGAATTAGGGTTCTAAAAGTTTAGTTAGTACTTGATGACACCATGCAAACGCCAAATATTTTCTCAACTGAACATGTGGAACATCTGGACATCCAAAGTGTCACACTAACCGTAGCCATCATTTTAACCGTTTTGGTCTATGTTGGACAGTCGCGATGATCTATTTCTACTTACCTAAGGAAACCTGGATCCGGGTGTAGGATCCCCCACAAATATAATACCCAAGCAACCCTTAAAAGTAAACCATACAAAGAAAACAGAAAGCAAGTAAAAGTGATCTAAAGCCCTAAGGTAACCTCTCTTTGGGAAATATCCCCAACAGAGTCACCAGTTCTGTAACATGGTGGGAGAACTGACTTTTTGTTTTGCATTTTAAATTGCAAATGTTGCAGTTAGCAATATTCGCCATCGACTTTTCTTTAATCCAATAAAGGAAAGGTGAAAATAATAGGAAAGACCTTTGTTAGATTCTGAGTAAGGGAGGTAATTATGAAAAGGTAAGGTATTAGCACCCTTTCCATCCATAGGTATCTACGGGCTCTTAATTGCTTAGCTCACTTTTGAAACTTTTCTTTCTGTGTCTATGTGATTTGAAAATTATTTTGAAAAGTATTTGAAAAGTATTTCGCTTTCACTTCGTAATGATTCTCGTTGGAATGTATACGAAGTGTTTGTAAATATTTGTTTGGAAAATGTTTAACTTTGTAATGATTCTCGCTGGAATGTATACAAAGTGTTTGTTTGAAAAGTTTTTGAAAAGAATTGTGAGGTGTGAAAAGTATTTGTTGAGTTGAGCAAGCAATTAAGAGTCTTTATTAACTACTCGGAAAAGGTCGTTTCTTGTTATTTTTCTTCTCCTTTAGGATAAGGCTATCCATACCATTAGTTGGTAGGTAACTTTATCAGTTGGATGTGAAGGGAAAATCATAGGGTCATCGTATGGTCATTGAATGCAACATTTAGGGACACCTTAGCAATTCAAAGGGACGATCATCACTTATTCATAGGAAACAATCGAGGGTCGAGATCAAATATTAGTAGGCAACATCGAGGGACTATGATCTTTGTGATGAAAGGACTATGATGATGTTATTCTTAAGCGTCTTTTCTAATGGTACTCCTACGTTCGAGGGACATGACCATTTCTATTCGAAAGGCAACAAGAAAGGATTTGGTGATTCTCAAATCAAAGTGGATTTCCAACATCTCCAATGTTCATCATGCCTCCTCATATGCTTCAAATGTTCTCCATGTCAAGTTTCAAGCTTCACAAGTCAAGTTTCCTCAGACAATTGCTCAGATGGTTGAAAATCAGTTGTATTGGACAAAAAGTCAACTGTGGTCAACATACAGTCAAACTTCATAATTTTTGGTCAACATCCTCATTTTGAAGTTACATTCATCATTTGATCAAGGTTTGATCATGATTCATCAAGAAAACTCAAGATTTGCTCAAAAGTCAATCTTTCTAAATTAGGGTTTCTGTGAGAAAAGTCAACCAAACTTTGACTGAGCATAACTTCTTTATACTTTCTCAGAAATTTTTCCACCACCTCTTGTTTTGAAGGAAATTCAATTCTCTACAACTTCATGTCTCACAAGAATGTTCACAAAATACTTCATTTGAGAGGTATGGATCAAAACATTATAGGTCCTTTTCAAAGTCAACAAAAAGTCAACTTTTTGTTTTGAAGATATATTGAGCATGGAAACTCCAATTGAGATGAGACCAAAACGGTTGGTTAGAGGACTCTTAGAGATTTCCAAAAAGTCCAAAAACACTCAAAAATGTGGAAAATTGAGCAAGATACACTATTCAGAAGTTGGGCAATTTTGGACAATTGCATAAAAGGACATTTTGGTCAAAATGCAAAATTTTCCAAATGGGCCTATAATCTCTTGATCCAAACTTGTTCATGACATTATTTGTGACCCATAAATGCTTTGCCATGACAATTTTCTATTTTATTAATTTATTTTTGAATTTTAAACCATTTAATTCAAAATTAAATTATATAAAATATGAAAATAAGATTTTTTTTCAAGGAGAATGATTTTATATCATGCTTGAGGTCCAAGAGAGCCCATGATTCTTACCAATTTCGTGCTAGCCTTCACATTGATGAGAAAATCAAATTTTTTCCAATATTTGATTTTATTTGAAAAAATATAAATGCACATTCAAGATCAAATCTTTTTTCCTCCTCTTTGCCATCCCAAATCACTCTATAAATAGCCAGCAAGTTCACAAGACAAGGACACAAAACCCTAGCCCTTACAACAACCCTTATTTTGTCAAAAATTTTCAAGAATTGTCCAAAATCGTGTTTGAATTTCCAGCCACTTTCAGCCTTCAAAAATCGTTCCATTGTGTTCAGGAGGTAAGATTGAGTAAGTATACATCCTTGCCATTGATCAAACCATCCAGAATCGAGCCATATACATACATACATATTCAATTTTTCTTGATTTTTGCATTTTACTATTCTGCGTGTTTCCACTGATTCTAATGCTTTTATTGTACTCCTGAGATTCCGTATACACGATATGGGCAATCGTTTTACAGCTTGAACATCGAAATCGCACGTTGCCATTGCTAGGGTTCGAGGAACTGTTCGGTTCGAACTGATCGATACAGGACGATTTGGCCAAAACTAATACCACCATTGGACTCAGAAGGGTCGATTTAGGGGGGTAGGGTGTTCTTTTTCCGTTTATTCATCGTATTTTGCAGGTTGGAGGATTTGGATCGCCGGAGAAGACGACCGGAGCTAGGGCTCCGGCGTCGTTGACCTGGGCTGACCCCGGCGCGGCTGGCCTGGCGTTATAACGCGCTCTGATTCGCTCTCTCTTTCCAACTGGACCCCACGCGTGCTGACTCGGTTTGACTCAATTTCCAGGACGCGTCATCATTTATATTCAATTAATTCTGGCTTTTCAAACCCCAATTGCAACATGGCGCAGTGGTTAAGGCTTGGGATGAAGGAGATTCTCTCAATGGTTGTGGGTTCGAACCATGCCAAGACCAGATTTGTTTTCTCCTTTACAAACTTCAAACTTTTTTTTCATATTTTCATATTAGTTAATATTTTCATGCATTTTAATTTCTTTTCAATAATTTTTATCAAGCATTAAAAATCATCAAAAAATATTTTTCTTTTTGCATTTATTTTCAGAAAATGTTTATTTAATTTATAAAATTAAAAAATATTATCTTGCATGCATATTTAATTTTATTCATAATTTACCATTTAAATCACATTTAATTAGTTTTTAATTATTAAATTAGCTCCAAAAAATCCCAAAAAAATTATTTTTGCTTATTAATGTTATTTCCAGCATGAAATATTTTTCTCATCTAAAAATTTGCATTTTTACTAACATTTTCCTCTTATTCGATTTCATCGTATTTTCTGATTTTCTCATCTTTTCACAGGTTATTCCGATTCGGACGATTTCCTTTTACCGTTTTCTTTTTTCCAATAATGTAATTGCTCATGGGATGTAATAGTTTTAATTAGGGCTTTTATTTTCCTCAAGTTTAAATTATGTATCTGCCCCAAAGCCATGTAATAGCGTAGGATTTATCTTTCCGCACTTTACCTTTCCGCATTTACTTTCCGCACTTATAAACTGTTAGTAATTAGGCGTGTATGGCAAGATAAAATTGAACATAGCCCACTAATTTTCAAGATAAAATATCTGAATCAACACACTCTTTTCACACATGCACCCCTTAGGGTAATTCTCTCTCGTTGCCTTTACGAATACAAATGGTCATGTCCCTCGAATGTAGAGGTATTCTAGCACCGTTGCCTTCAAAACAAGTCATCATAGTCCCTTCGATACAAAGATCATAAGACCCACGATGTCGCCTCCGAATACATGATCTTGACCCTCGATTGTCGCCTACGAAAAATGATGATAGTCCCTTCGAATGTGCTAGGATACTTCCTACAAGTTGCTTTCTATGACCATCCGATGTCCCTTCGAATGTCCCGTTTACATCCAACAAATAGAGTTACCTACCAACTAATGGTATGGATAGCGCTATTCTAAAGGAAAGTAAAACAATACGAAAATGACCAATTCTGAGTAGGTAATAAGACTTTTAGTTGCTTCCTCTATCAAAATACTTTTCACACCTCACACTTTTGTCAAAGTTCAAACTCTTTTCAAAACAAAACATTTCCGAACACTTTGTATACATTCCCACATGAATCATTACAAAGTCAAAGCGAAATGCGTTTTCAAAACATTTTTGTCAAACACACAGAAAGCACAATTTTAAAGTGATCTAAGAGCAACTAAGAGCCCGTAGGTAACTACGGATGGAAAGGGGTGCTAATACCTTCCCTTTTCATAACCTTCTCCCTTACTCAGAATCTAACGAAGGTCTTTTTCTGTACTTTTTACCTTCCCTTAATTGGATAAAAGAAAAGTCGGTGGCGACTCTTGCTATCCGCATATTTGCGATACAAAAATCCACAAAGTCAGTTCACCGTATTACAGGTGCAAGGAGTGTATTAAATTCAGATATTTATCTTTGAATTAGGGTTATTCTAAGATTGTTTTTAATCTTGCCATACAAACCCTAGTTAGCATATATCTAAGAAGTTTAATATTCAGAAGAAAATGAAGTGCGGAAAGTAAATGTCCTACACTATTACATGGCTTTGGGAAAGTTACATAATATGAGGTGGGAAAAGTAAAGGCAAAAGATAAATCTACGCTATTACAAAAAAAACTTTGCGACTTATACAACAATTTCTAGAATTTGAAGTGCGGAATAGTAAATAGAAAATAAGGAAATGTTAGTGAAAACGATGTTAAGTTTAGTGGAAAATATTTTAGGGTTAGTGAACCTAATTACTATTGAGAAAACATTTTTTTGTATTTTTAGAAATTGATTTTAATGTGAAAATCCTAATTCTATGTTAATTAGCATTTAATTAAGAAAAATATTTTTAATGTTCAGAAAAAGAAATTTTTTTTGTGTTAATAATTAAATAAAGGTTTTAATTACCTAAATTTAAAATTAAAAAAGTTTTTAGGTTTTTTGATTGTGGAAAAAATATTTTGTGAAGAGAAATTAAATTGGTTAGACAAATAAGAAATAATAGAAATAATGCAAGGAAACCATGTGTTAAAAAATAGGAAAGGTCCTTGCGAGGCTTGAACTCGTGACCTGAGGGTCACAGGTCCAAAACTGGACCACTACGCCTTGTGCTTGTGATGCTCAGAACACGCCTCCTATTGTTTATATGTGGTAACCTGCAAAAATCCGAAAATATGGAAAATATTACCAAAAGGCAGGTTCGAACCACCGACCTGATAGAGGGAGGGACTTATGGCGCGCATGGGTTACCACTGGGGTGGTGATACATCCATTCATATTGCTGGAACCATAAATATATGTGTTATAAAAATCAGAAAATCAAAACAATTGAAACGCACGCGCACGTGGGACCCCTAGATTTGAATCAGCCAATCAAATGAGCGAGACAAGTCACTCACGAAGTCAAACGTTCATCGCTTGAGTCCCTCGACCGAACCCTACCTCCGATCATCTTCTCCAGGAGGTGATTTTTTGAAACCTGCAAATTAATGAAATTCGAAGCTTATGGTTAAGCGTACCCCCCCTAAATTCGGATCTGCGAGTTCAATGGCACCGTTTGTTTGGCCTAAAAGTTCCTGCACACAGAGATACAAAGCTACATTAAAATTATGCCCTAACAATGGCAGGTTACGATTCGACCATTGCAAACCTCATGCGATCGTTCTAAACTGTTCCATAGCATCCCAGGAAACCATTAGCACTGTTAGTTCAAGCAAAAACACGACAAAATGAAAAATATAAAATTCAAAGATATGATACAATCAAAGTTCATGAAGCATGTGATTCAGTCGTGTTTGGCCATGGATAATGATCCATTCTTACCCTACTATACCTCAGAAGCACGATGGAATGCTTGGAAGTGCTTGAGAACAACTGGAAATTGGAATTCGAAGGTGGAAGTTTGCTTGGAAGTTTCGAGCAAGAACCCTAGTCTCTTGGCTGCAAGCCTTCGTTCTTTTGATGTCTGAAGGTGTTGTGTATATACAGGGCATGAGATTAGGTCAAATATTGAGAGGAAAATATATCCTCTTCAATGCAAAATATTTGATTGAAGTTTCTTATCCAAATCTTCCATAGTTGGCTCAATCTTGCCTTAATCAAGCTCCATGCATTTTCCACCTTATAATGGACTTCCTTGGCCTCCAAGACAATCAAAATATAAGCCCAACACGTCTTGCTTGTATTTTTGTACTTTATTTAATTTAAATTGAATTTTAATGTTTTAATTCAAAAATAAATTAAATAAATGAAGGAAGGGCATGCAAGTGACCTTAGAGATCATGGGCCATGTTAGAAATAAGTTTGAATCATAAAAACATGGCCCATTTGAAGAAAATTTGAATTTGCTTGCTATTTCTCTTCATGCACTTCTTCAAATTTCCCAAACTTGCACAAGTTGTATTTTGCTCAATTTTCAACAATTTGAAGTATTATTGGATTTTTTTAGAAAGCTCAAGATGTCCTCTAAACACTCCTTTTGGTTTCATCTTCTCTGAAGTTTCCATGCTCATGTACACTTCTTTGGAAAAAGATGACTTTTGTTGACTTTTAGAAGGAGCTATAATGTCTTGATCCATAACTCTCAAATGAAGCATTTTTCACCAAGGCTTGTAACACACAAAGTTGTATAGAATTGAATTCTATTCAAAATGAGATTTGGTGGAAAAATTAATGATAAAGTATGTGAAAGTTTTGCCTTGGTCAAAGTTTTGTTGACTTTTTATCAAGAAACCCTAATTTAGAAAATTTGAATTTTTATCAGATCTTGAGTTTTCTTGATGAATCATGATCGACCCTTGATCAAATGACTGATGTGACTTCAAAATCTTGATGTTGACCAAAAATTATGAAGTTTGACTGTATGTTGACCATATTTGACTTTTTGTCCAATACAACTGATTTTCAACCATCTGAGCAATTGACTGGGCAAACTTGAGCTGTGAGGCTTGAAACTTGACATGGTGAGACCTTGAGACATATGAGGAGGTATGATGGCCACTTGAGACAATGTAACTCATATTTGACTTGAGATAATCAAAACCCTAATTGTGGGTTGATTGCTTAGGAGAGAGGTCATCTGGTCAATCCTTGAGAAATTCTTGAGTATAGAGATGTTGGTTGACTTGAAAAAATAGGAGGGAAAATTTTGGGGTATAACAGCTACGCATCCAAATACTCTCAGTTTATTGAGATTTTGTGGATGTCCCGACCAAACTTATTTAGGTGTCTTCATATCTAACGCAGTCGAAGGACATCTATTTATCAGATATGTTACTATCAAAACAGCCTCAGCTCAACACACCTTCTTTAACCCAACACTAGTCAACATGCATCTAACTCTCTCCAAGATGGTTCGGTTAAACCTTTTAACCAAACCATTTTGTTGTGGAGTTCCTGCAGTAGTTCTGTCTCTTTCAATACCAGAGGCAGCACAAAAATTGTTGAATGTTTCATTGTAAATTTCTAGGCCATTGTCTGTTCTCAACCTCTTGACGTTTCTGCCAGTTTGATTTTCGACCAGAGTCTTCCAACCTTTGAAATTCTCAAAAGTTTCATCCTTAGTCTTCTGGATGAATACCCATAACTTTCTGGAATCGTCATCTACTATGGGTAGAAAATACCTTGCTCCTGAATGTGATGGACACCTTGCAGGCCCCCAAAGATTAGCATGGATGTAATCAACGAATCCATGTGTTCTTTGTTTTCCTTTGTTGAACTTTACTCTGCAAGATTTTCCAAGTACACAGCGTTCACAAAACTTCAGTTTTTGGACTTTGTATCCAATAAGAAAATTTTGTTTCCACAATTTGACCAGACCCCTTTCATTGATATTAGGGGTGGCAAAACGGGCCGCCCGCCCACCCCTGCCCCGCCTTAAGCCCGCCCAACAAAAGTGGGGCGGGAAATCCCACCAAGTGTAATGGGCATAAGAATCAAGTCCGCCCCGCCAAGCTTGCAGGTTGACAGGCGACGGGCTTGCCCGCTATTTTTTATTTTTTTATTTTACATTTTTTTAATATATTAATAGTTTTTATTTTTAAAATTTCAATTAGATATTTAACTTTTTTTTAGAACATTTTTTTGTAAAGCATATTTTTAAGAAATTTTACTTCAAAAATATAGCATATATTCACATATAACTGTATAAAATAAAACCATTAAAAATTGGAATGACTAGAATTAACGAATTAAAGATCGGACAGGCTAAACGGATAGGTGCGACGGGTTTTAGCAGGCGACAGACTTTGGCGGGGAGAACATAGGCGGGCGGGACGAGCTTTAGCGGGCGGCGGTCCCAAAATCCCAACCCAACCAGCCATTTTTAGTAGGTGAGCGGGCCGGCCCGGCGGACCACGACCCATTTTTCCACCCCTAATTAATATGGCCCAATCTCATGTGCTAGATTTTTGTCTCTGACAAAGGTTTTATGGATACAACATTTGTCGAAGCACTTACAACTTCAGCCTCTAGGGTATACAAGCCTTGTTTCTTCACGCCTCTCAAGACTTCCTTCGACCCCTTCATGAATCTTAGAATAATTTTCTCTCCTTGAAAGATATATCCTTTCTTGTCGAATTCACCAAGAGAAATTAAATTTCTCTTTAAATCAGGTACATACCTGACTTCAGTCAATAAACTTATTAACTCATCATGGAGCTTGAATCTCATAGATACAACACCTGCAATATTGCAAGCTTTGTTGTTTCCCAGCAATACATATCCACCATCTAAATCAAATAATTCCTCGAACAAGTCTCTATTTAAAGTCATGTGCCAAGTGCACCCAGAATCCATAATCCACTCCTTCGATGGGTTGCTGCTCGAAACCACAAGAACATCAGATGAGTCGAAATCATCTTGAACAATAATTGCATTGCCATTATCCTTACCTCCATGATCTTTTAGGTGTTCAGGGCACACCTTTCTTGTGTGAGCCTCCTTATTACAATGATAGCATTTAATACCAGATGCTTCACCACTGTTATACCCCAAAATTTTCCCTCCTATTTTTCAAGTCAATACAAATCTCCATACTCAAGAGTTCCTCAAAGGTTGACCAGATGGACCCTCTCCTAAACAATCAACCCACAACAAGGGTTTTGATTCTCTCAAATCAAAAATAGATTTATAATGCCTGAAGTTATCATCATATCTCCTCATATGTCTCAAGGTGTCACCATGTCAAGTTTCAAGCCTCATAGCTCAAGTTTGCTCAATCAATTGCTCAGATGGTTGAAAATCAGTTGTATTTGACAAAAAGTCAATTATAGTCAACATACAATCAAACTTCATCATTTTTGGTCAACATCAAGACTTTAAAGTTACATTCATCATTTGATCAAGGTTTGATGGTGATTCATCAAGAAAGTAAAAAATTTGATCAAAAGTCAAAGTTTCTAAATTAGGGTTTCTTAAGGGGGAAAGTCAACAAAACATTGACCAGGCATAAATTTCATATACTTCATCATAAATTTTTCCACCGAAGATCATTTAGAAGGGAATTCAATTCTCTATAACTTTGTGGCTCACAAGCTTTGGCCAAAAATGCTTCGTTTGAGAGTTATGGATCAAGACATTATAGTCCTTCTAAAAGTCAATAAAAAGTCATCTTTTTCAAAAGACGTGTCCATGAACATGGAAGCTTCAATGAAGATGAAACCAAAAGGAGTGTTTAAAGGACATCTTAAGATTTCTAAAAAGTCCAAGAACACTTAAAAAGTATAAAAATTGAGCAAGATACAACTTGTGCAAGTTTGGCATTTTTGAAGAAGTGCATGAATGAAAATACTAAGTAAATTCAAATTTTTTCCAATTGGGCCACAATTTTTATAGTTTGGACTTATTTCTAAGATAGTCCATGATTGTTAAGCCCACTTGCACGCGTCTCTTTAATATATTTTATTTATTTTGGAATTTTTTCATATAAATCCAATTTTAATTAAAATAAAATACCAAAAATCAAATTGATGAATGCAAGCTGTAAAATCAAGTTCCTTGAAGCCCAAGACACTCAATATAAGTTGACAATTTCGAAATATCCTTGATTGGCAAGAGATTGAACATGATTGAATCCAAAAAAGGCAATATTTAGTGAAAATTCTCAATCAAATATCTTTTCATTCAAAGCTTGATTCTTGATCAAAATTGTAGACCTAAATCCATCTACTATATATGCACATTGAACCCTAATGATCAGAGGATGGACTCTTGCCTCTAGGAACCCTATACAAACTCAAAAAATCTATGACTTGCAAGCAATTGATAAACCAATAATTGCTTCGATTCAAGTCGTTCCAAGGCTACCATTAGCTTCATCAGTGTCCTTTGATTCATTCTAGGCCCTTACAAGCAATGAAAATCTTCTAAAACGTAAAAACACGATCACGGTTTACCTCATATTTTTCAATTTTGATTTCACATATTCATGCATTGTTAATTGAATTCGATTATATATTTGCGTTTATATTGATGTTTTGATGCGTTCTGGATAGTTTGTATTGATGTTTTGATTCCATTGTTAGGGTTCATTGCTCCGATTTGGGGTTTTCCAAAATAGCCAAAATTAGACGAATCCAAGGGCATATTCGTGTTTAGGGGATCAAAGCCAGTTGATTCATGGTCCCATAAGGAATTTATATTTCTATTTGTGAAGTTTTTGATTTGCATGTTATGTAGCTACGGACAAAATCCGTAGGTAAAAGCTTTACCTACGAACTGGCCATCGGTAAAATCCCAAAAAAATTGAAACTAGGAAGACGATCCCCTTGGCGCGCATTTTAAAACCATCAATTTTTCTATTTTTCATATTTAATTAATTTGGTCCATTATGCTAACACCATGTGCAGGTGGCTCAGATGACAAGATTTTGTGTCATTGACTTCAAGGGCGTGGGTATAAGCCCTTCTAGGGCAAAAACTAATTTTTAATACCTATTTCCTTCATATTTTTTATTTTTCGTTTCCTTTTACTTTTTTCAATTTATTTTATTTCTTTCCAAAATTATATTTTAAATACAATAAAAAACCTAAAAAATATTTTTATTTTAGATTTAGGTTAATAAAATGTTTAATTAATTTTAGAAACAAAAATATTTTATTTTTTCTTTAATTTAAAATTATTTTCTTAATTAAATGCTAATTAATTAGAAATAGGGTTTTTCCAATTAAAATCAATTCCAAAAAATACCAAAAATATTTTTTTCCATTTTAATTAGGGTTTAGTACACTTATGTCAAATAATTTTCTCTTATTTATTCATACTTTTTCGCATTTAAATTCTAGAAATCAATGTATAGGTTGCAAGGACATTTTTGTAATAGCATTTAATTTCTCGCATTTTACTTTCCGCACCTCTATTATGTAACTGCCCCTAGCCCTGTAATAGCTTAGGATTTATCTTCCGCACTTTTACTTTCTGCACCTTAATTTTTTGTACATGTATTAACTACTTAGATGTATGGCTAATAGGATTGCATGCTAAAACTAAAATCAATAGTTAGATCACTTTAATAATCAAGACAAAATATGTGAATCAAACACACTACTTTCACACTTGCACCCCCTTATGGTATCCTCTCTTGTTTCCTTACGAATTAACATGGTCATGTCCCTTGAATGTAGGGGTACCATTAGAAAAAGTCCCTTGATTCAAAAATCGTCACAAAGATCATAGTCCCTCGATGACCCTCCATGTTGCCTATGAATATATGATCTCGTCCCTCAGTTGTTGCCTACGAAAACGGATGATCGTTCCTATGAATTGCTAAGGTATCCTTACATGTTTCTTTCTATGACCATACGATGACCCTACGCTTGTCCCTTCACATCCAACGGATAAGGTTACCTACCAACTAATGGTATGGATAGCACTGTCCTAAAGGAGAAGGAGAATAACATGAAATGACCATTCTGAGTAGGTAATAAAGACTTTTAATTGCTTGCTCCACTCTAATTAAAAAATACTTTTCACACCTCAAAATTCTTTTCAAAATTCTTTCAAACAAACACTTTGTATACATTCTAACGAGAATCACTGCAAAGTTACATTTTTTTCCAAACAAACATTTCCAAATACTTCGTATACATTCTTGAAAACTGATACAAGAATCATTACGAAGTCAAGGCGAAACAGTTTTTCAAAATACTTTTCAAAGTCATATACACAGAAAGAAAATTTTCAAAAGTAAGCTAAGCAATTAAGAGCACGTAGATAACTACGGATGGAAAGGGTGCTAATACCTTCCCTTTTCATAATTACCTCCCGAACTTAGAATCTATCAAAGGTATTTCCTGTTCTTTTCACCTTTCCTTTATTGTATAAAAGAAAAGTCGAGGGTGACTCTTCCTATCCGCAACATTTATGATAAAACGCAAAACAAACAAGTCAGTTCTCCAACCGTGTTACAGAACTAGAGACTCTGCTAGGGAAAACACCCTAAGAGAGGTTACCTTAGGATTAAAGATCACTTTTATTGTTTTCTGTTTCCTTTGTCTACTTTAATTAAGGGTTTCTTGGGTATTATATCTATGGGGGATCCTACAGCCGGATCTCGTTTTCCTTAGGTAAGTAGCAATAGATCATCACGATTGTCCGGCGTAGACCGAAATGGTTAAAATGATGGCTACGGTTAGTGAGAAAATTTGGATGTCCTGATGTTCCTCATGTTCAGTTGAGGAAATATTTGGCACCTGCGTGGTGTCATCAAGCACTAAATAAACTTTTAGAACCTTAATTAACCCGTCTTAGCCATTAGAAGGTAATGAGATAGCCAACTTTGGTGAAGACTGAGGTTGGTTGATACTCGATGCTACGCTCATTGAGATTCGACTTTCGGGATGTTTCGATTGACCATTTGGTAGTCATACTGTAATAAAGCCTGTGAGGAAGATCTGTGATATGAGATTCCTAGAACCCGGTTACTATTGTAGGACAAGTTGAACCAACTTAAACTTCGGTGAAGGGTAGATACCTATATCTCATACAAGCCTTAAACCTAGGGCTATTGTGTGAATTTCTTATGTGTGCTATTTAAACATAACATCATGACATCATAACATCATATCATTTCTAACCATTTCAAGGACCTAGGAATTTATCTTTGCTCTTTGTTGTAGGGTTATGGCTTCCAGGAAGACTATCCGAATTAGCTTCGTGGGTATACCTTCTCAACTCAAGGAGTTAGTCTCAAAAGTTCCTGACCACTCCCAGTTCACCAAGAGGCATGGTTATCTACTCGACTTGATTACCTCTGGTTTTAAAGAAGATATGATAAGTGTCATATTCCAGTTCTTTGATTCAAAACATCACTGCTTTACTTTCCCAGACTTTCAGTTGGTACCTACAATGGAAGAATTCTCTAAGCTAATTGGGATACCCATTCTTGATTAGACACCTTTCACCGGTTCAAAAAAAGTTCCGAAATTTGAAGACATTGCAGCAGCTTTAGATCTAAAGCGGTCAGACGTTGAAGCTAATTCGGAAATAAGAAGTGGAGTTAAGGGTTTGCTTGGTATGTTTCCGATGTAGAAAACTCGAGAATTCCTAAAGGCTATGAGCTTCCACGCTTTCGAAGACATTTTGGCCTTGTTAATCTATGGTTTGGTACTATTTCCTAATCCAGATCAACTCATAGACGTAAACGCCATCAAGATATTCCTCACTCATAATCATGTGCCTACTTTACTTGGAGATATTCTGCATTCTCTTCACACTCGTACTATGAAGAGACAAAGAACTCTCATGTGTTGCATACCTTTATTATCCAGGTGGTTTATTTCGCACCTTCCTCGATCAGTGATGAAGAATGAACAAGGGTTGAAATGTTCTCAAAGGTTGATGTCACTCTCTTATTTAGATATTCATTGGTGTCTCTACTATCAAAAAGACTTCTCTTTCATTGAGAGTTGTGGAGAATTCCCTAACGTACCACTCCTTGGCATAAGGGGAGGTATCACCTACAACTCTTGCTTAACGCTACGTCAGTTTGGTTATGCTCAAAGAGATGGTCCTCATGACATGCTTATCTAAGGCATTGTGTTTGACTACAACAATGACCTCCATGGTTTTCGGTGAATATTTGTACACGCTTGGGGCATGGTGAAGAAGACTGATACCAAGATCTTGGGGCATAAAAATTCCATTCCTTGGGAAACTTACCTCAAATGTGTGCGGGTTCGCGCTCAAAATATCATGATGCCATATGACGCTATTCTACCAGTAATTATGGAACCTGTTGCCGAAGGCGATGAGTCTTATACCATTCTCCATCCAGACATGCCTACTGATTTTGAAGAATTTTAGAGATCCTGGATTCAACTTAAAGAATAAAGGTATACATTTGAAACTCAGTGCTATGCAAGTGAGAAACGAGTATTGGAGCTGATGAAGCTACTTCACGAGGAACAAAGCATTAACAACTACGTCAACACAAAGAGATAGCGTCCATGGGAGGCCTAAGCACTAGGAATTTTATTTTTGTACTTGAACTTTCTTTTGTATTTACTAATCAGACCAATAAAAAGTTTGTTCATACTTGTTTACCAAATTTAAATTCCTAAGGTCCTTAAAAACATTGCATTGCATTGCATATCATGGCATATCATTTCATAACAGATACTCTGAAGACCAGTTTTCTTATTCTCTTGTTGTTTATTTCAGCAGAAATGGCTCTCGAACAAACTATCAAAGACCTCTAGGATCCGAATGGTAAATTCCAAGGGATGTTCACCAACTTGGCCCAAGGACAGAAAGATCTGAAAGAGCTAATCGTTAAAAAGAAAAAGAAGAAGACCGTTGGTATTCTCAACATGGGGAAAAGGTACAGGGGTCCAATCAAGGTAGTCAGACAGCTGGAATTCTCAAAAAAGAGTGACGAAACTGAAGGAAGTGTCAAGGCCAATGAGGGTAGCCATCATGAGTCTCAAGAAGAAGGAGGAGAAGACTATATGAGCGAGCAGTATCCTCCTGATGAAGAGAAGTATAAGCAACTTAAAGACCGTTTGAATGCTGTGGAAAATCTGAAAATGTCAGGATTGAATTTTGATGATTTAAGCCTTGTTCATGGAGTGGTCGTACCCCGCAAGTTCAAAGTTCCTACTTTTTCTAAGTACGATGGCATTTCTTGTCTGAAGTTTCATCTGAAGTCCTATGTTCAGAAAATTTAACCACACACTGTTGACAAGAAATTATGGATGCATTTCTTTCAAGAGAGTCTGTCTGGAGCACAGTTCGAATGGTATTATGAACTAGAGAATAATCACATTCATACCTGGAATGATTTGGCAGATGCTTTCTACAAACAGTACCAGTACAATGCTGAATTAGAACCAACCCTCAAGCAACTACAAAATATGTCTATGGGCCGTGATGAGAAATTCAAAGAGTACACTCAGAAATGGAGAGATCTAGCAGGCAGAGTCCAGCCACCCTTGTCTAATAGGGAGTTGGTTGACATGTTCATGGGAATGTTGACAGACCCATTCTTCAATCATCTGATTGGAAAGATTAAAGTAGAAACATCTTCAAATGCTGCAAAGAGATCTTTTGGAGGGAAGAAAGAAGTCAGCGCTTTGTATGGTCAAAAGAACCATGATAAAGCTGATCGCAATCAATTTGTGGGGGCAGTTCTGTTCTCCAATCCAACACCAGTGCAACCTCAACAAGACAACACACGTAGGCAGAACACACCAAGAAGACAGTTTACAAAGATCAATATGCAGTTATCTCAAGCATTACAACACATGTTGAAAGTAGAGCTGATTACTTTTAAAGATCCTCCTCAGCATGTCAATACATCATCTCTGAAGTACAATCCCAATGCATGGTATGCTTACCACTCCAATAGCCCAGGGCACGACACTAACAGCTATTGGGCCCTGAAGAACAAGATCCAAGACATGATTGAAGCTCAGTAAATTGAATTTGACCCTCCTGTCAATACCCCGAATGTGATCAACGCACCTATGCCCGATCATGGAAAGAGTACCAACGCCATTGATAACGACTCATATGTCTTTGTTATGAATGAGTTAACCACTCCCTTGATGACTGTTAAGAAGAATTTGTTACGAGCCGATCTGTTTCTAACACGTCTAAGCTCAATGGATGTGCCTGGTTGAAAATAGGTGTTCAACACCTGATAGACAACCGAGAAGTGTTGTTCATGAAAACTCCGTCTTTAGAGATTTTGTGCAAAGATGTTTCTGAAAACTTGAAAATTGAAGACGTAAGCGAAGCAATATCAGAAGTTTTGGATACCCTGGGGAAGCCAAGTGGTAAATTTGATTTCATGGTGAAATATATCGCCCCTGAAAGCTACAATATTGCAATTGAAGACATCAAGGCAACTAGATGGGGAGATGACGATTATCTCGAAGAATATGCTAATGTGAACACAATAAGGACCACTTTTGTCGATCCTGCACCCAGAGTGGCACCTCTGACTATTACCTCGCCTAAACCAGTTCCATATTCCTATAACAAAGATATACCTTGGCATTATGAATCTGAAGTTTACTACTATGGCATCAACAAGAACCTTTAACCATTAAAGACAGTATAGTTTAAGCTGCTAATCCTGATGTCGAAAATATCACCAGATCAAGCAAAGTAACCAGAACTGGAAGAGTGTTTTCTCCAGATATCTCTCCTCCAAAAGATACTACTACACCAATTTGCATTCCTGCTATTGAACTAACTCCCGAGGCTCGCGGCAAAGAGAAAGTGACCCAACCTTCTTAGATTGAAGTACCATAGGAAGTTGTTGAGGATACCTCCAAGCAAGAGATGGAGGAGGTCCTGAAGATTATTAAGAAGAGTGATTACAATGTTGTGGAGCAGTTGGGACAAACCCCATCCAATATTTCCATGCTAGCACTGTTGCTGTGTTCCGAAGCTCATGCTAAAGTCTTAGTGAAGTTTCTGAAGAATGCTCATATACCGCAAGGTACTTCTGCTGACCAATTTGAAAGTTTTATTGACAACCTGACCTTAGACAATGGTTTGGGATTTTCCGATGCTGATCTAACCCCTGCTAGGAGGAAACACAAAAAAGCTTTACACATTTCTATAGGTTGTAAGGGAACCACGTTATCTCATGTGTTGGTGGAGGCTCCACTTTGAATGTCCTACTGAAGAGTGCTTTCGATATACTTTATCCTGAAGAAGCAGTCATGAAACCCAGTGACATAATCGTAAGAGCTTTTGATGGTTCAAAGAGAAAAGTACTTGGAGAGCTCAACCTACCGATCAAAGTAGGTTCCTAGACTTTTGATTCTACTTTTTTTGTGATGGACATTCGTCTAGCTTATTCTTGCCTACTCGGAAGCCCTTGGATACATGGGGCAGACGCTGTTACCTCTACCCTGCATCAAAGGTTGATGTACCCAGTGAAGGGGAAAATTGTTATAGTATGCGGAGAAGAAGAACATATGGTAAGCCATCCGCAGTCATTCCGATACATTGAGATGGAAGGCGAATTTTTTGAGACTCCCTGTCAAGCTTTTGAAATAGTTCCATGAGTCATGCCTGTTAACGCTCATGTCACTCCTAAGATTACTAGAGTTCCACCGAAGATGGCCTTGCTGAAATACGCCAGAGCTGTGGTTGAAGGAGGTTGTACTATTTGGGGTCAACTACCCAATTTTCTGTTCAAATCTGACAAGACTGGTTTAGGCTTTACTTCCAAAGGCCAGAAAATGATATGCCGCGAACGTGCCGGTGGACATCCGTTCCGCATCAACAAGAATGGAATTCATGCTATAGAAGACGATGATGGTGACTCCGACATCAACATTTGGATCTTCCCAACTCCTGGCGACGGACGCAACAATTGGACGACTAAGGATGTTATGCCAATCTCCTTTAGACAGGAGTAATTGTTTTTCTGTTTTTTGCTTTTGCTTTTACGCTTTGAACAATAAGAGTTTAACCCTAGTGCCTTGCCTGGGGCACAATTGGTCATTTGTGAGGGTTATTATTTGTCATTCACATATTTCATGCAATAAATTATTGGACTTTTGCATTCAAATATTCTTCTCTCAGTCTTTCTTTTTACTTTACCACCTTTTAAAAACCTATGTGTTCTTACACACACCCACGTAATAAATTGCAGATCCACATTCACTCTGGATCTCAGTGATAAAGACTCTACTATTGTTAAATATGACTTTGATAATCCGATCTACCAAACCGAAGACGAAGGTGAGGAAGATTGTGAAGTGACAGGAGAATTTTCCATACTGCTTCAGCAAGATGAAAGGGTTATACACCTACACGAAGAACCGGTCGAGGTTGTAAATCTAGGTACTGACGAAGACAGAAAGGAAATCAAGATAGGAGCGGGTCTTAAGAATAATGTTAAAGAAAGATTGATCCAGATACTGCGAGACTACTTCAAGATTTTTGCTTGGTCCTACGAAGACATGCCAGGTCTAGATATCAACATTATGGTACACCGTTCACCAACGAAAGAAGGTTTTCTCCTTGTGAAGCAGAAGGTTCGCCGTATGCGCCCTGAGATGTCTGGGAAAATTAAAGGAGAAGTTAAGAAGTAGTTCAATATCGGTTTCTTAGCCGTTACTTCTTATCCACAGCGGGTTGCGAACATAGTGCCTGTACCTAAGAAGGATGGAAATGTGCGTATGTGTGTGGACTACCGAGATTTGAATAAGGCAAGCCCGAAAGATGATTTCCCGCTTCCACATATTGATGTTTTGGTTGACAATACCGCTCAACACAAAGTCTTCTCTTTCATGGATGGTTTCTCTGCTTACAATCAGATCAAGATGGTTCTCGAAGACATGGAGAAAACTACTTTAATTATACAGTGGGGCACCTTCTGTTACAAGTTCATGTCGTTTGGGTTGAAAAGTGTTGGCGCAACATATCAACGTGCGATGGTAGCTTTATTCCATGATATGATCCATCACGAGATAGTGGTCTACGCCGACGACATGATAGCTCGATCACAAACCGAAGAAGAACATCTTGATTATTTGCGTAAGCTGTTTAATAGACTGAAGAAATACAGATTAAGACTCAATCCGAGTAAATGCACCTTTGGAGTCAGATCCGACAAACTCCTGGGATTTCTTGTCAGTGGTAAAGGTATTGAAGTTGACTCTGCTAAGGTTAAAGCTATTCAAGAAATGCAAGTTCTCCGCATCGAGAAGGAAGTCAGAGATTTATTAGGATTACTGAATTACATTGCCAAATTTATTGCACATCTAACCGATACTTGTGAGCCAATCTTCTAACTTCTGAGGAAAGATCAAGTAGTAGAATGGAACGACGATTTCCATAAAACTTTTGACAAAATCAAGGAGTACCTATAAGAACCTCTTATCCTGATGCCACCAGTTAAAGGAAGACCTCTCATCATGTACTTAAAAGTATTAGAGAATTCAATGGGGTGTGTGTTGGGGAAACATGACGAGTCTGGTCGAAAAGAGTATGCAATATGCTACCTTATTAAAAAGTTTACCGACTGTGATACAAGATACTCACAACTCAAGAAAACTTGAAGCGCTTTGGCTTGGGGTGCTCGCCGACTAAGACAGTACATGTTGACTCACACTACCTTGTTGATATCTAAGATGGATCCGATAAAATACATATTCGAGAAACTTGCTCTCTTCGGAAGAATAGCAAGATGGCAAATGATCTTGAACGAATACGATATCAAGTATACTACACAGAAAGCGATCAAGGGAAGCGTAGTAGATGATCATTTGGATCATCAAGCCATAGATGACTACCAGTCTTTGCATTTCGAGTTCCTAGACGAGGATATTATGATAGTCACCGATTACAAAGAGCCTGGACTGGATGAAGGACCCGAGCCAGGATCCCGATGGACCATGGTCTTTGATGGAGCTTCTAACACACTTGGCAACAGTATTGGCGCTGTGATTACATTTCCTAAAGGCGACCATACACCTTTCATACCTAGGTTATGTTTTGACTGCACCAACAATATGGCTGAATACGAAGCATGCATCATGGGTATCAAAGCTGCTATTGACTTCAAGATCAAATTTTTGTAAGTATATGGAGACTCAGCTTTGGTGATTAGTTAGATAAAGGGCAAATAAGACACGAAGCATCCAAATATCATTCCATATCAAGAGCATGTGTTGAATCTGATCCCTTACTTAAAAGAAATCACTTTTGAGCATATTCCGCAAGAAGAGAATCAGTTGGGACAACGAAGCTCCTCAGATTACTATTGAAAGACTAGATGAATCAGCATACTGTTGCGGACTTGATACTGAAAGAGTGGAAGAGAAACCTTTGTTCTACGAAGTGAAGAGGTATCTCAAGGCTCAAGAATATCCTGAGGGGGCATCTATTAACGATAAGAAGTTTCTAAGAAGATTCGCTGCCTATTTCTTTCTCAGTAATGACATTTTATACAAACGCAACCATGACTTTACCTTACTCTAGTGTGTAGATCAGAAGATAGTTGAACGAATCATGGAAGAATTACATGAAGGCGCTTTTGGTACTCATTCTAGTGGACATACAATGTCCAAGATGATTCCGAGAGAAGGTTACTACTGGTCCACTATGGAAGTTGATTGCTATCAATACTCCCGATCTTGCCACAAATGTCAGATATATGTAGAAAAAGTGCACATGCCTTCGGTTCCGTTGAATGTTCTAACTGCCCCGTGGCCTTTTGCAATGTGGGGAATTGATATGATGTGAGAAATCAAACCTACCTCTTCTAACAGACACCATTTCATCCTCGTTGCTATTGATTACTTTACCAAGTGGGTAGAAGCAACCTCATACACATCTGTTACCAAGAATGTCGTGGCTCGATTCATCAAAAATAATCTCATCTGCCGGTACAACATCCCTGAAAGGATTATCAAAGACAATAGTACTAATCCTAACAATAAGATGATCACCGAACTCTAGACGCAGTTCAAGATAAATCATCACAACTCTTCCCTATATCGGCCAAAGATGAATGGCGTAGTGGAAGCCGCCAAAAAAAATCTTAAGAAGATCATACAGAAGATGACAGTGACGTATAAGGATTGGCATGAGATGTTTCCATTTTCTCTCCACAATTATTGCACTTCAGTACGAACATCTACAAGGGCAACCCCCTTTTTTCTCGTATACGGTATGGAATCGGTTCTACCTATTGAGGTCCAGGTACCCTCGGTCATAGTATTGAAGGATACACAGTTAGACGAAGACGAATGGGTCGAGACTCTACTTGACCAGATAAACTTGATCGATGAGAAACGACTCACAACCATATGCCATGGAAAGATATATCAGAAACACATGATCAAAGCCTTCAATAAGAAAGTCAAGCACCGAGTATACCAAGTTGGCTATCTAGTAGTCAAGTGCATCATCCTACCACAAGGTGATCCCAGGGAAAATGGACTCCCACCTATGAGGGACCATTTGCTGTCAAGACAATATTTTTTCTATGGAGCTATGATACTAGGCACTATGGATGAAGAAGACTTCCCGCACCCTATGAATGCATACATAGTTAAAAAATTCTATGAATAAACGAGACCTACTAGGTCGATTGGCCTAGGCACAAATAAGGGCGTCTTGGAGAACCAAAAGGGTTCGAGCAAAAATTAGGGACATATATAAAAAAATGTACACCTGGCAAGTCGAAAACCTACAAAGGCAGCTTGGGCAAAAAAAGGTAACCCGGTAGACTGAAAACCCGAAAGGACGGTCTAGGCAAAAGTTAGAGATTAAAATGTATGACTATGTCTCGTCAAGATCATCTACTTACATACTACACTACTACCAGCTTCTAGTTCAAATGGCGCAAATTAATCTAATCACCATCTTTTGGTAGCAAGGAGATGAGATAATCGAAAATTTATGAGCAATAGCAGAGTTGAAACTCGATCGGATTACTCCCACATAGTTTTTACTCTTATTCCAATGCTTCCGAATATTTCCTCTTACTAGGATATTTGTTTCTTTGTACACAATGTGTCTGTCTATAGGCCTACTTTCCAAAATCAATACAATTCCTCTTTTCCTATTTCAAATTTTTTACTTCTATCAGATTTGTTTGCATAAGTCCAATGATTGCTTTGAATGATTATATGCATTTGACAAGAAATATCTGCTCACAAATACACAAAAAGAAAACTGAAACAATAATTACTACAGGCTCTAAGAATTGAGATGACAATCCAAGTCACCAACACGTCCCCGCAGAGACAGTTTCAAAGAAATATTCCCACGGAATAATCTCTACAATCCCCATAAAGCCATCGCTCTCTCAACAAAGACAGACTTCCCCAACAAAATTACTACTCTATCATCACCTTTCAGTAGTGTCCAACACTTCTAGTCATCACGTTAGTCCCCAAGCAATGGTCCTATCAATTTATCACGTTACTCCCCCATCGGTGATCCTATGAATTCATGACATTAGTCCCCGAGCAGTGATCGTCTCAACTCATCACGTTAGTCCCTGAGCAGTGATCATCTCAACTCATCACGTTAGTCCCCGAGAAGTGATCATATTAATTCATCACATTAGTCCTCGAGCAGTGATTGTCTCAACTTATAACGTTAGTCCCCGAGCAGTGATCATCTCAACTCACCATGTTAGTCCCCGAGCAGTGATCATCTCAACTCACCATGTTAGTCCCCGAGCAGTGATCGTCTCAACTCACCACGTTAATCCCCAAGCAGTGATCGTATCAACCCATCAAGTTAGTCCCCGAGCAGTGATCGTATCAACCCATCACATTAGTCCCCAAGTAGTGATCCTCTATAATACATCACGTTAGTACCCGTGCAGTGATCATCTACATTTCTTCTTGTTACATTGGTCCCTGAACAGTAGCAAGACAACGATCAATTTATTATGTCAGTCTCTGAGCAGTAACAGGTTATTCAAAACCATATCATTCCCCAACAAGGGTTATACCCAAGATATTCATCCCCAGTTGAGTATCTCTCAAGGATTATCATCTTCCAATAACTTCAATATCCAGACACAAAACTTGGTCAGATAGTGCATCATAGGAATCCACATCTCTCTTATTCCCCAATTAGGGTCTCCAACAACTACATCCCCAAGAAGAAGTAGAAGATCTCCATCAGAACATTCTTATCTTCTTCAAGATAGATATATTTTGAAATACCACAACATCTACATTCATACATCATTCATAAAAAAAATAAATCATAACATGTGCATATATCATTCTCGAGCATTATTACATACTCGCATGCATCATAATTTGCATAAAACTAACCTCGTTCTTTCAGGTTAAATTCTCAAAGAAGCGAAAATTATTCACAAATTCCCGGATATAAGTTCAAGGATTAATGCCCGAAACAAGACGGGGAAACTATCTGAACGACCCGACAGGTTCACCAACAGACAGCAGGATACAAATTAATACCCGAAACAAGACGGGAAAACTATCTACATCCTGACGAATACTCATTTGAGATAAAGCCAAGAAAAAGGTTTATTCCGACTTTCTCTTATCATCAACTACCCCGGCTGGCATCTATAGGCCCATTCTCGTACATTGTCAGTCGATAGTCTCTTTCCATGCACCAGTGAGTGCAAATTTGAGGGGCACTTGAGTGTTCAATCATCTTCTACATCCAGGTCACCAAAGGCAAGCATACCAATCTTACCTATCAAGTACAAGAAGATTGAACAGGGGCAACTGTTATACCCCAAAATTTGTCATCCTATTTTTCAAGCCAATACACATCTCCATACTCAAGAGTTCCTCAAATGTTGACTAGATAAACCTTCTCCTAAACAATCAACTCACAACTAGGGTTTTGATTCTCTCAAGTCAAAATTGGGTTTTTAATGCCTAAAGTGATCATCATGTATCCTCATATGTATCAAGGTGTCACATGTCATGTTTCAAGCCTCATAGCTCAAGTTTGCTCAGTCAATTGCTCAGATGGTTGAAAATCAGTTGTAATGGACAAAAAGTCAACTGTGGTCAACATACAGTCAAACTTCATCATTTTTGGTCAACATCAAGACTTTGAAGTTACATTCATCATTTGATCAAGGGTTGATGATGATTCATTAAGAAAGTAAAAAATTTGATCAAAAGTCAAAGTTTCTAAATTACGGTTTCTTAAGGGGAAAGTCAACAGAACTTTGACCAAGCATAACTTTCACATAATTCATGTGAAATTTTTCCACCAAAGCTAATTTTGAAGATAATTCAAATCTCTACAACTTTGTGTATCACAAGCTTTGGACAAAAATGCTTCATTTGAGAGTTATAGATCAAGACATTATAGGTCCTACTAAAGTCAACAAAAAGTCATCTTTTTCAAAAGAAGTGTACATGAACATGGAAGCATAAATGAATAAAAAAAGGAGTGTTTAGAGGAAATATTGAGCTTTCTAAAAAATCCAAGAACACTTCAAAATGATAAGAATTGAGCAAGATACAACGTGTGCAAGTTTGGCATTTTTGAAGAAGTGCATGAAGGAAAATACTAAGTAAATTCAAATTTTTTCCAAATGGGCCATAGTTTTTTATAGTTTGGACTTATTTATAAGATAGTCCATCACTTCTAAGCCCACTTGCATGCCTCTCTTTAATTTATTTTATTTATTTTGAAATTTATTCATTTAAATCCAATTTTAATTAAAATAAAATACCAAAAATCAAATTGATGAATGCAAGCTGTAAAATCAAGTTCCTTGAAGCCCAAGACACTCAATATAAGATGAAATTTTCAAAATATCCTTGACTGGCAAGAGATTGAACATGATTGAATCCAAAAAAAGGCAATATTTGGTGCAAATTCTCAATCAAATATCTTTGCATTCATAGCTTGATTCTTGATCAGAATTGTTGACATAAATCCATCTACTATATATGCACATTGAACCCTAATGATCAGAGGACAAATTCTTTCCTCCAGGAAGCCTAGACAAACTCAAAAAATTTGTGACTTGCAAGCAATTGGCAGACCAAGAATTGCTTCAATTCAAGCCGATCCAAGGCCACCATTAGCTTCATCGGTGTCCTCTGATTCATTTCAGGCCCTCACAAGCAATCAAAAGCTTCTGAAACATAAAAACACGATCACAGTTTATCTCATATTTTTCAATTGCGATTTAACATATTCATGCATTGTTAATTGAATTTTATCATATATTTGTGTTTACATTGATGTTTCAATGCTTTATGGATAGTTTGATTGGGTTTAAGTGCAGGAATTGTGAGTTGGCATTGTTAGGGTTCATAGCTCTGATTTGGGGTTTTCCAAAATAGCCAAAATTAGACGAATCCAAGGGCATATTCGTGTTCAGGGGATCAAAGCCAGTTGATTCATGGTCCCATAGTGAATTTATATTTCTATTTGTGAATTTTTTGATTTGCAGGTGATGTATCTATGGACAAAATTTGTACGTAAAAGCTTTACCTACTGGTGTCGGTAAAAATTCAAAAAATTCAAGCGAAGACGATCCCTTAGCGTGTTTAAAAATCAATTTTTTTTTTTTTCATACTTAATTAATTCGGTCCATTATGCTAACACCTTGTGCAGGTGGCTCAGATGGCGAGGTTTTGTGTCATAGACTTCAAGGGCGTGGGTTTAAACCCTGTCAGGGCCAAAACTAATTTTTACTACCTATTTCCTTCATATTTTTTATTTTTCTTTTCCTTTTACTTTTTTCAATTTATTTTAATTCTTTCCAAAATTATATTTTAAATACGATAAAAAACCTAAAAAATATTTTTATTTTAGATTTAGGTTAATAAAATGTTCAATTAATTTTAGACACAAAAATATTTTATTTTTCCTTTAATTTAAAATTATTTTCTTAATTAAATGCTAACTAATTAGAAATAGGGTTTTTCCAATTAAAATCAATTCCAAAAATACGAAAAATATTTCTTTTCCTTTTAATTAGGGTTTAGTACACTTATGTCAAATATTTTTCTCTTATTTATTCATGCTTTTTCGCATTTAAATTCTAGAAATCAATGTATAGGTTGCAAGGACATTTTTGTAATAGCGAAGATTTAATTTCTCGCATTTTACTTTCCTCACCTCTATTATGTAACTGCCCCAAAGCCCTGTAATAACTTAAGATTTATCTTCCGCACTTTTACTTTCCACACCTTTATTTTCTGTACATATATTAACTGCTTAGATGTATGGCTAATAGGATTGCATGCTAAGACTAAAATCAATCGTTAGATCACTTTAATAATCAAGACAAAATATATGAATCAAACACACTACTTTCAAACTTGCACCCCCTTATGGTATCCTCTCTTGTTGACTTACGAATTAACATGGTCATGTCCCTCGAACATAGGGGTACCATTAGAAAAAGTCCCTCGATTCAAAAATCATCACAAAGATCATAGTCCCTCGATGACCCTCGATGTTGCCTACAAATATATGGTCTCCTCCCTCAGTTGTTGCCTACGAAAGTGATGATTGTCCATATGAATTGCTAAGGTATCCTTACATGTTGCCTTCTATGACGATATGATGACCCTACGCTTGTCCTTTCACATCCAACGAATAGGGTTACTTACCAACTAATGGTATGGATATCACTATCCTAAAGGAGAAAGAAAACAATAAGAAATGACCATTCTGAGTAGGTAATTGTCATACCCCAAAATTTGCCCTCTATCTTCTCAAGGCATTTCATACATCTATACTCAAGGATTCCTCAAGGGTTGATCAAACAAACCCTCTTCTAGACAATCAACCCAAACTAGGGTTTGGTGATTCTCAGATCAAAGTGGAGTTCCAACATCTCCAATGTTCATCATGCCTCCTCATATGCTTCAAACATTCTCCATGTCAAGTTTCAAGCCTCACAAGTCAAGTTTCCTCAGACAATTGCTCAGATGGTTGAAAATTAGTTGTATTGGACAAAAAGTCAACTGTGGTCAACATACAGTCAAACTTCATAATTTTTGGTCAACATCCTCATTTTGAAGTTACATTCATCATTTGATCAAGGGTTGATCATGATTCATCAAGAAAACTCAAGATTTGCTCAAAAGTCAAACTTTCTAAATTAGGGTTTCTCTGAGAAAAGTCAACCAAACTTTGACTGAGCATAACTTCTTCATACCTTCTCAGAAATTTTTCCACCACCTCTTTTTTGTAAGGAAATTCAATTCTCTGCAACTTCATGTCTCACAAGAATGTTCAACAAATGCTTCATTTGAGAGGTATGGATCAAAACATTATCGGTCCTTTTCAAAGTCAACAAAAAGTCAACTTTTGGTTTTGAAGATATATTGAGCATGGAAACTCCAATTGAGATGAGACCAAAAAGGTTGGTTAGAGGACTCTTAGATCTTTCCAAAAAGTCCAAAAACACTCAAAAATGTGGAAAATTAAGCAAGATACACTATTCAGAAGTTGGGCAATTTTGGACAATTGCACAAAAGGACATTTTGGTCAAAATGCAAATTTTTCCAAATGGGCCTATAATCTCTTGATCCAAACTTGTTCATGACATTATTTGTGACCCATAAATGCTTGGCCATGACAATTTTCTATTTTATTAATTTATTTTTGAATTTTAAACCATTTAATTCAAAATTAAATTATATAAAATATGAAAATAAGATATTTTTTCAAGATGATTGGATTTTGACCAAACTTGAGGTCCAAGGAAGCCCAAAACACTTGCCAATTTCGTGCATGATCATACATTTAAGAGAAAATCAAATTTCTTTCAAAAATTTGATTTTATTTGAAAATCATTGAATGCATTCCAAATCAAATCTTCTTGCCTTGTTTTTCCTCTCTCAAATCCCTCTATAAATACCAAGCAAGATGCACAACAAAAGACACGAAACCCTAGCCCCATACACAACCCTCACTTTGCCAAAATTTTTCAAGAATCTTTGAAAATCGATTTTTGATTTCCAGCCAGTTTCAAGGTGTTTCAACCATCCAATCTTGCTCCTTGACATCCCAGCAAGCGAAATCAACCTTTACTTGAAGCAAAACCATCCAGAATCGTGCCCAATCCATTGCTCCGATTTGGTAAATTTGCAAAATTCGAATTTCTTTTTTCATGCATTATTAATGTTGTTTGTGTGTTTGTATCGATTCAGGGTAATGTTTAGGACATGATTGAACCCTCACATGCAAGCTTGGACGTCTGGAAACTAGTTTGCCATTGTTAGGGCATTTCAAACTGTTTCGATCGAGCCGGCTTGTATAAGCGTTTTTAGGGCAAACGGATATCACCATTGGATTCAGAAGGTCCGATTTAGGGGGGTAAGGTACCATAGGGCTTTTCATTTTGCATATTTTTCGAGTTTTCAGGTTTGCCTCGTCGGAGAAAGGAAAGACTAGGGCTCGCGTCGTTGACTAGAAGACCGGCGAGGATGGCGTGGCGTGATGGGCTCCTCTGATTCACTCTCTCTTTCCAACTGGACCCCACGCGTGCTGACTCGGTTTGACACAATTTCCAGGACGCGTCATCATTTATATTCAATTAATTCTGGCTTTTCAAACACCAATTGCAACATGGCGCAGTGGTTAAGGCTTGGGATGAAGGAGATTCTCTCAATGGTTGTGGGTTCAAACCATGCCAAGACCAGATTTGTTTTCTCCTTTACAAACTTCAAACTTTTTTTCATATTTTCATATTATTTAATATTTTCATGCATTTTAATTTCTTTTCAATAATTTTTATCATGCATTAAAAATCATCAAAAATATTTTTCTTTTTGCATTTATCTTCAGAAAATGTTTATTTAATTTATAAAATTAAAAAATATTATTTTGCATGCATGTTTAATTTTATTCATAATTTACCATTTAAATCATATTTAATTAGTTTTAATTATTAAATTAGCTCAAAATCCCAAAAATTATTTTAGCTTATTAATGTTATTTCCAGCATGAAATATTTTTCTCATCTAAAAATTTGCATTTTTACTAACATTTTCCTCTTATTCGATTTCATCGTATTTTCTGATTTTCTCATCTTTTCACAGGTTATTCCGATTCGGACGATTTCCTTTTACCGTTTTCTTTTTTCCAATAATGTAATTGCTCATGGGATGTAATAGTTTTAATTAGGGCTTTTATTTTCCGCAAGTTTAAATTATGTATCTGCCCCAAAGCCATGTAATAGCGTAGAATTTATCTTTCCGCACTTTACCATTCCGCATTTACTTTCCGCACTTATAAACTGTTAGTAATTAGGCGTGTATGGCAAGATAAAATTGAACATAGCCCACTAACTTTCAAGATAAAATATATGAATCAACACACTCTTTTCACACATGCACCCCTTAGGGTAATTCTCTCTCGTTGCCTTTACGAATACAAATGGTCATGTCCCTCGAATGTAGAGGTATTCTAGCACCGTTGCCTTCAAAACAAGTCATCATAGTCCCTTCGATACAAAGATCATAAGACCCACGATGTCGCCTCCGAATACATGATCTTGACCCTCGATTGTCGCCTACGAAAAATGATGATAGTCCCTTCGAATGTGCTAGGATACTTCCTACAAGTTGCTTTCTATGACCATCCGATGTCCCTTCGAATGTCCCGTTTACATCCAACAAATAGAGTTACCTACCAACTAATGGTATGGATAGCGCTATTTTAAAGGAACGTAAAATAAACACAAAAACGACCAATTCTGAGTAGGTAATAAGACTTTTAGTTGCTTGCTCTATCAAAATGCTTTTCACACCTCACACTTTTGTCAAAGTTCAAACTCTTTTCAAAACAAAATATTTCCAAACCCTTTGTATACATTCCTACATGAATCATTACAAAGTCAAAGCGAAATGCCTTTTCAAAACATTTTTGTCAAACACACAGAAAGCACAATTTTAAAGTGATCTAAGAGCAACTAAGAGCCCGTAGATAACTACGGATGGAAAGGGGTGCTAATACCTTCCCTTTTCATAACCTTCTCCCTTACTCAGAATCTAACGAAGGTCTTTTTCTGTACTTTTTACCTTCCCTTAATTGGATAAAAGAAAAGTCGGTGGCGACTCTTGCTATCCGCATATTTGCGATACAAAAATCCACAAAGTCAGTTCACCGTATTACAGGTGCAAGGAGTGTATTAAATTCAGATATTTATCTTTGAATTAGGGTTATTCTAAGATTGTTTTTAATCTTGCCATACAAACCCTAGTTAGCATATATCTAAGAAGTTTAATATTCAGAAGAAAATGAAGTGCGGAAAGTAAATGTCCTACACTATTACATGGCTTTGGGAAAGTTACATAATATGAGGTGGGAAAAGTAAAGGCAAAAGATAAATCTACGCTATTACAAAAAAAACTTTGCGACTTATACAACAATTTCTAGAATTTGAAGTGCGGAATAGTAAATAGAAAATAAGGAAATGTTAGTGAAAACGATGTTAAGTTTAGTGGAAAATATTTTAGGGTTAGTGAACCTAATTACTATTGAGAAAACATTTTTTTGTATTTTTAGAAATTGATTTTAATGTGAAAATCCTAATTCTATGTTAATTAGCATTTAATTAAGAAAAATATTTTTAATGTTCAGAAAAAGAAATTTTTTTTGTGTTAATAATTAAATAAAGGTTTTAATTACCTAAATTTAAAATTAAAAAAGTTTTTAGGTTTTTTGATTGTGGAAAAAATATTTTGTGAAGAGAAATTAAATTGGTTAGACAAATAAGAAATAATAGAAATAATGCAAGGAAACCATGTGTTAAAAAATAGGAAAGGTCCTTGCCAGGCTTGAACTCGTGACCTGAGGGTCACAGGTCCAAAACTGGACCACTACGCCTTGTGCTTGTGATGCTCAGAACACGCCTCCTATTGTTTATATGTGGTAACCTGCAAAAATCCGAAAATATGGAAAATATTACCAAAAGGCAGGTTCGAACCAGCGACCTGATAGAGGGAGGGACTTATGGCGCGCATGGGTTACCACTGGGGTGGTGATACATCCATTCATATTGCTGGAACCATAAATATATGTGTTATAAAAATCAGAAAATCAAAACAATTGAAACGCACGCGCACGTGGGACCCCTAGATTTGAATCAGCCAATCAAATGAGCGAGACAAGTCACTCACGCAGTCAAACGTTCATCGCTTGAGTCCCTCGACCGAACCCTACCTCCGATCATCTTCTCCAGGAGGTGATTTTTTGAAACCTGCAAATTAATGAAATTCGAAGCTTATGGTTAAGCGTACCCCCCCTAAATTCGGATCTGCGAGTTCAATGGCACCGTTTGTTTGGCCTAAAAGTTCCTGCACACAGAGATACAAAGCTACATTAAAATTATGCCCTAACAATGGCAGGTTACGATTCGACCATTGCAAACCTCATGCGATCGTTCTAAACTGTTCCATAGCATCCCAGGAAACCATTAGCA
The DNA here is from genome assembly GCA_021764765.1 of Vicia sativa. Lineage (NCBI taxonomy): Eukaryota > Viridiplantae > Streptophyta > Magnoliopsida > Fabales > Fabaceae > Vicia > Vicia sativa. The sequence goes on from CM038795.1 coordinate 265,032,740, forward strand.
CTGTTAGTTCAAGCAAAAACACGACAAAATGAAAAATATAAAATTCAAAGATATGATACAATCAAAGTTCATGAAGCATGTGATTCAGTCGTGTTTGGCCATGGATAATGATCCATTCTTACCCTACTATACCTCAGAAGCACGATGGAATGCTTGGAAGTGCTTGAGAACAACTGGAAATTGGAATTCGAAGGTGGAAGTTTGCTTGGAAGTTTCGAGCAAGAACCCTAGTCTCTTGGCTGCAAGCCTTCGTTCTTTTGATGTCTGAAGGTGTTGTGTATATACAGGGCATGAGATTAGGTCAAATATTGAGAGGAAAATATATCCTCTTCAATGCAAAATATTTGATTGAAGTTTCTTATCCAAATCTTCCATAGTTGGCTCAATCTTGCCTTAATCAAGCTCCATGCATTTTCCACCTTATAATGGACTTCCTTGGCCTCCAAGACAATCAAAATATAAGCCCAACACGTCTTGCTTGTATTTTTGTACTTTATTTAATTTAAATTGAATTTTAATGTTTTAATTCAAAAATAAATTAAATAAATGAAGGAAGGGCATGCAAGTGACCTTAGAGATCATGGGCCATGTTAGAAATAAGTTTGAATCATAAAAACATGGCCCATTTGAAGAAAATTTGAATTTGCTTGCTATTTCTCTTCATGCACTTCTTCAAATTTCCCAAACTTGCACAAGTTGTATTTTGCTCAATTTTCAACAATTTGAAGTATTATTGGATTTTTTTAGAAAGCTCAAGATGTCCTCTAAACACTCCTTTTGGTTTCATCTTCACTGAAGTTTCCATGCTCATGTACACTTCTTTGGAAAAAGATGACTTTTGTTGACTTTTAGAAGGAGCTATAATGTCTTGATCCATAACTCTCAAATGAAGCATTTTTCACCAAGGCTTGTAACACACAAAGTTGTATAGAATTGAATTCTATTCAAAATGAGATTTGGTGGAAAAATTAATGATAAAGTATGTGAAAGTTTTGCCTTGGTCAAAGTTTTGTTGACTTTTTATCAAGAAACCCTAATTTAGAAAATTTGAATTTTTATCAGATCTTGAGTTTTCTTGATGAATCATGATCGACCCTTGATCAAATGACTGATGTGACTTCAAAATCTTGATGTTGACCAAAAATTATGAAGTTTGACTGTATGTTGACCATATTTGACTTTTTGTCCAATACAACTGATTTTCAACCATCTGAGCAATTGTCTGAGGAAACTTGACTTGTGAAGCTTGAAACTTGACATGGAGAACATTTGAAGCATATGAGGAGGCATGATGAACATTGGAGATGTTGGAAATCCACTTTGATTTGAGAATCACCAAATCCTTTCTTGTTGCCTTTCGAATAGAAATGGTCATGTCCCTCGAACGTAGGAGTACCATTAGAAAAGACGCTTAAGAATAACATCATCATAGTCCTTTCATCACAAAGATCATAGTCCCTCGATGTTGCCTACTAATATTTGATCTCGACCCTCGATTGTTTCCTATGAATAAGTGATGATCGTCCCTTTGAATTGCTAAGGTGTCCCTAAATGTTGCATTCAATGACCATACGATGACCCTATGATTTTCCCTTCACATCCAACTGATAAAGTTACCTACCAACTAATGGTATGGATAGCCTTATCCTAAAGGAGAAGAAAAATAACAAGAAACGACCTTTTCCGAGTAGTTAATAAAGACTCTTAATTGCTTGCTCAACTCAACAAATACTTTTCACACCTCACAATTCTTTTCAAAAACTTTTCAAACAAACACTTTGTATACATTCCAGCGAGAATCATTACAAAGTTAAACATTTTCCAAACAAATATTTACAAACACTTCGTATACATTCCAACGAGAATCATTACGAAGTGAAAGCGAAATACTTTTCAAATACTTTTCAAAATAATTTTCAAATCACATAGACACAGAAAGAAAAGTTTCAAAAGTGAGCTAAGCAATTAAGAGCCCGTAGATACCTATGGATGGAAAGGGTGCTAATACCTTACCTTTTCATAATTACCTCCCTTACTCAGAATCTAACAAAGGTCTTTCCTATTATTTTCACCTTTCCTTTATTGGATTAAAGAAAAGTCGATGGCGAATATTGCTAACTGCAACATTTGCAATTTAAAATGCAAAACAAAAAGTCAGTTCTCCCACCATGTTACAGAACTGGTGACTCTGTTGGGGATATTTCCCAAAGAGAGGTTACCTTAGGGCTTTAGATCACTTTTACTTGCTTTCTGTTTTCTTTGTATGGTTTACTTTTAAGGGTTGCTTGGGTATTATATTTGTGGGGGATCCTACACCCGGATCCGGGTTTCCTTTTAGGTAAGTAGCAATAAATCATCGCGACCGTTAGACGTATATCGAAACGGTCAACATGATGGCTACGTTAGTGTGACACTTTGAATGTCCTGATACTCTTCATTTCCAAGTTGAGGATAGTATTTGGCTTCTGCGTGGTGTCATCAAGCACTAACTAAACTTTTAAAACCTTAATTGACCCATCTTGGCCATTAGAAGGTAGTGAGATGGCCGACTTTGGTGTAGACTAAGGTTTGTTGATACTCGATGCTACGCTCATTGAGATCAGACTTTTGGGATATTTTCGGTCGACCACTTGGCAGTCGTATTGAAATAAACGCCTACGAGAAAGATCAATGATATGAGATTCCTAGAACCCGGTTACTATTATAGGACAGGATGAACAAACTCGAACTTTTGGTGGGGTAATCACCTATACCTCTTGCAAGCCTTAACCCTAGGCTCATTGTGTGAATTGTTTGTGTGTGCCAAACATTACATCATGACATCATTCGCATTGCATATCATTTCTAACTATTTCAAGGACCTAGGGATTTATCTTTGCTCTGTTTTGTAGGGAATTATGGCTTCTAGAAAGACTATCCGAATCAACTTCATGGGTATACCTTCTCAGCTCAAAGAATTGGTTTCAGAGATTCCCGACCATGGTCAGTTCATCAAAAGACATGGTTATCTACTTGACTTGGTTATCTCCGGTTTTGAAGAAGATATGATGCACGTCCTATTCCAGTTCTTCGATCCGAAACACCATTGCTTTACATTCCCAGATTATCAGTTAGTTCCTACCTTGAAAGAGTTCTCTAAGCTACTTGGGGTGCCTATTCTTGATCAAATGCCATTCACCGGTCTAGAAAAGGTTCCTAGGTACGAAGACATCGCATCCGCTTTACATCTTAAGCGCTCAGACATTGAAGCCAATTGGGAAACCAGAAGTGGAGTTAAGGGTTTACTTGCCAAATTCCTGATAAAGAAAGCCCGAGAATTCCTCAAAGTTATGAGTTTCCATGCATTTGAAGACATTGTGGCCGTGCTAATCTATGTTTTGATTCTATTCCCTAACTCGGATCAATTCATAGATGTCAACGCCATCAAGTTGTTCCTTACCCGCAATCCTGTGCCTACCTTGCTTGGAGATATTCTGCATTCTCTCCACACTCGTACTACTAAGAGACAAGGAACTCTCATGTGTTGCATACCGTTACTTTCTAGGTGGTTTATTTCGCACCTTCCTCCATCAGTTTTGAAGAACGAACAAAGGTTGAGATGGTCTCAAAGACTAATGTCACTCTCTCATTCAGATATCCGTTGGAGTCTTTTCTCTCAAAAGGATTTCACCTTCATTGAGCGTTGTGGAGAATTCCCTAATGTACCACTACTTGGTATAAGGGGAGGTATTACTTACAACCCTTCTCTAGATCTACGTCAGTTTGTTTTTGCCCGAAGAGATGGTCCACATGATATGCTTCTCCAAGATATTGTGTTCGACTACAATCACGATCTCCAGAATTACCGACGAAGGTTTATACACGCTTGGGGCATGGTAAAGAAGACTAATACCAAGACTTTGGGGAACCTGTCATACCCCAAAATTTGCCGTCCATCTTCTCAAGACATTCAATACATCCATACTCAAGGATTCCTCAAGGGTTGATCAGACAAACCCTCTCCTAGACAATCAACCCAAACTAGGGTTTGGTGATTCTCAGATCAAAATGGATTTCCAACATCTCCAATGTTCTTCATGCCTCCTCATATGCTTCCAAGATTCTCCATGACAAGTTTCAAGCTTCACAAGTCAAGTTTCCTCAGACAATTGCTCAGATGGTTGAAAATCAGTTGTATTAGACAAAAAGTCAACTGTGGTCAACATATAGTCAAACTTCATGATTTTTGGTCAACATCCTCATTTTGAAGTTACATTCATCATTTGATCAAGGGTTGATCATGATTCATCAAGAAAACTCAAGATTTGCTCAAAAGTCAAACTTTCCAAATTAGGGTTTCTTAGAAAAGTCAATCGAACTTTGGTGAGCATAACTTCTTCATACTTTCTAAATTTTTCCACCACCTCTTGTTTTGAAGGAAATTCAATTCTCTACAACTTCATGTCTCACAAGAATGTTCAAAAAATGCTTCATTTGGAAGGTATGGATCAAAACATTACAGGTCCTTTTCAAATTCAACAAAAAAGTCAACATTTTGTTTTGAAGATATATTGAGCATGGAAACTCCAATTGAGATGAGACCAAAACGGTTGGTTAGAGGACTCTTAGAGATTTCCAAAAAGTCCAAAAACACTCAAAAATGTGGAAAATTGAGCAAGATACACTATTCAGAAGTTGGGCAATTTTGGACAATTGCATAAAAGGACATTTTGGTCAAAATGCAAAATTTTCCAAATGGGCCTATAATCTTTTGATCCAAACTTGTTCATGACATTATTTGTGACCCATAAATGCTTTGCCATGACAATTTTCTATTTTATTAATTTATTTTTGAATTTTAAACCATTTAATTCAAAATTAAATTATATAAAATATGAAAATAAGATTTTTTTTAAGGAGAATGATTTTATATCATGCTTGAGGTCCAAGATAGCCCATGATTCTTACCAATTTCGTGCTAGCCTTCACATTGATGAGAAAATCAAATTTTTTCCAATATTTGATTTTATTTGAAAAAATATAAATGCACATTCAAGATCAAATCTTTTTTCCTCCTCTTTGCCATCCCAAATCACTCTATAAATAGCCAGCAAGTTCACAAGACAAGGACACAAAACCCTAGCCCTTACAACAACCCTTATTTTGTCAAAATTTTTCAAGAATTGTCCAAAATCGTGTTTGAATTTCCAGCCACTTTCAGCCTTCAAAAATCGTTCCATTGTGTTCAGGAGGTAAGATTGAGTAAGTATACATCCTTGCCATTGATCAAACCATCCAGAATCGAGCCATATACATACATACATATTCAATTTTTCTTGATTTTTGCATTTTACTATTCTGCGTGTTTCCACTGATTCTAATGCTTTTATTGTACTCCTGAGATTCCATATACACGATCTGGGCAATCGTTTTACAGCTTGAACTTCGAAATCGCACGTTGCCATGGCTAGGGTTCGAGGAACTGTTCGGTTCGAACTGATCGATACAGGACGATTTGGCCAAAACTAATACCACCATTGGACTCAGAAGGGTCGATTTAGGGGGGTAGGGTGTTCTTTTTCCGTTTATTCATCGTATTTTGCAGGTTGGAGGATTTGGATCGCCGGAGAAGACGACCGGAGCTAGGGCTCCGGCGTCGTTGACCTGGGCTGACCCCGGCGTGGCTGGCGTGGCGTTATAACGCGCTTTGATTCGTTCTCTCTTTCCAACTGGACCCCACGCGTGCTGACTTGGTTTGACTCACATCCAGGACGCGTCATCATTCAAATGCATTTGTTTTTGTCTTTTCTAACACCAAAAGCCAAGTGGCCTAGTGGTTAAGGCGCTTCCTGTTGATAGATGCTCTCCCATGTCATGAATTCGAACCTCAAAGGGACCAGATTTGTTTTCTTTTTACAAACTTCAAACCTTTTCATATTTTCTTATTTTTTAATATTTTACATTCATTTTAATTAATTTCAATATTTTTTATCATGCATTTTAAAATACCAAAAATATTTTTCCTTTTGCATTTATTTTCATAAAATGTTTATTTAATTTATAAAATTAAAAAATATTATTTTGCATGCATATTTATTTTTATTCATGATTTACCATTTAAATCACTTTTAATTAGTTTTTAATTATTAAATTGCATCCAAAAAATCCCAAAAATTATTTTAGCATATTTATGTTATTTCCAGCATGAAATATTTTTCTCATTCAAAAATTTACATTTTTACTAACATTTTTCTCTTATTCGATTTCTCTCGTATTTTCCGATTTCTCATCTTTTCACAGGTTATCCCGTTTCGGATGATTTTTCTTTATCGTTTCTTTTTTCCAATAATGTAATTTCTCATGGGATGTAATAGTTTTAATTAGGGCTTTTATTTTCCGCATTTTAAATTATGTATCTGCCCCAAAGCCATGTAATAGCGTAGGATTTATCTTTCCGCATCTTTATACTTCCGCATTTTAATTTCCGCACCCTATAAACTGATAGTAACTAGGCGTGTATGGCAAGATAAAAATGGACATAGCTCAAACTAATTTCCAAGATAAAATACCTGAAATCAACACACTCTTTCACACATGCACCCCTTAGGGTCATTCTCTCGTTGCCTACGAATACAAATGGTCAGTCCCTCGAGCGTAGAGGTATTCTAGCACCGTTGCCTTCAAAACAAATCATCATAGTCCCTTCGATACAAAGATCATAAGACCCACGATGTCGCCTCCAAATACATGATCTTGACCCTCGATTGTCGCCTCTGAAAATGATGATAGTCCTTGAATGTGCTAGGATACTTCCTACAAGTTGCCTTCTATGACCATCCGATGTCCTTGAATGTCCGCTTACATCCACGAATGGGGTTACCTACCAACTAATGGTATGGATAGCACTATTCTAAAGGGCGTAAAACAATACGAAAATGACCCATTCAGGTAGGTAATAAGACGTTTAGTTGCTTGCTCTATCAAAATTCTTTTGCACCTCACTTTTGTCAAAGTTCAAACTCTTTTCAAAGCGAAACATTTCCAAACACTTTGTATACATTCCTACATGAATCATTACAAAGTCAAAGCGAAATGCCTTTTCAAAACATTTTGTCAAACACAAAGCACAATTTTAAAGTGATCTAAGAGCAACTAAGAGCCGTAGATAACTACGGATGGAAAGGGGTGCTAATACCTTCCCTTTTCAAAACCTTCTCCTTACTCAGAATCTAACGAAGGTCTTTTACGTACTTTTACCTTCCCTTAATTGGATAAAAGAAAAGTCGGTGGCGACTCTTGCTATCCGCATTTGCGATACAAAACCTACAAAGTCAGTTCACCGTGTTACAGAACTGGCGACTCTGCCGGGGAGACACCCTAAAGAGAGAATGCCTTAGGGATTTCTAGCTCACTTTTATTGCTTTTTGTTTGACTTGCTTGCTTTATCTTTAAGGGTTGCTTGGGTATTATATTTGTGGGGGATCCTACACCCGGATCCGGGTTTCCTTTTAGGTAAGTAGCAATAAATCGTCGCGACCGTTAGACGTATATCGAAACGGTCAACATGATGGCTACGTTAGTGTGACACTTTGGATGTCATGATACTCTTCATTTCCAAGTTGAGGATAGTATTTGGCTTCTGCGTGGTGTCATCAAGCACTAACTAAACTTTTAGAACCTTAATTGACCCATCTAGGCCATTAGAAGGTAGTGAGATGGCGGCTTTAGTGTGAACGAGGTTGGTGATACTCGATGCTACGCTCATTGAGATCAGACTTTTGGGATATTTTCGATCGACCACTTGGTAGTCGTATTGAAAAAAACGCCTACGAGAAAGATCAATGATGTGAGATTCCTAGAACCCGGTTACTATTATAGGACAGGATGAACCAACTCAAACTTTTGGTGGGGTAATTACCTATACCTCATGCAAGTCTTAAACCTAGGCTCATTGTGTGAATTGTTTGTGTGTGCCAAACATGACATCATGACATCATTTCCATTGCATATCATTTCTAACTATTTCAAGGACCTAGGGATTTATCTTTGCTCTATTTTGCAGGGTATTATGGCTTCTAGAAAGACTATTCGAATCAACTTCATGGGTATACCTTCTCAGCTCAAAGAATTGGTTTCAGAAATTCCCGACCATGCTCAGTTCATCAAAAGACATGGTTGTCTACTTGATTTGGTTATCTCGGTTTTGAAGAAGATATGATGCATGTCTATTCGGTTCTTTGATCAAAACACCATTGCTTTACATTCCAGTTATAAGTTAGTTCCTACCTTGGAAGAGTTCTCTAAGCTACTTGGGATACCTATTCTTGATCAAATGCCATTCACGGTTTGGAAAAGGTCCTAAATGCGAAGACATTGCATCGACCTTACATCTAACGCGCTCAGACGTTGAAGCCAATTGGGAAACAAGAAGTGGAGTTAAGGGTTTACTTGCCAAGTTCTTAACTAAGAAAGCCCGAGAATTCCTCAAAGTTATGAGTTTCCATGCATTTGAAGATATTGTGGCCTTGCTGATTTATGGTTTGGTTCTGTTTCCTAACTCGGATCAATTCATAGATGTCAACGCCATCAAGTTGTTTCTTACCCGTAATCCTGTGCCTACTTTACTTGGGGACATCCTGCATTCTCTCCACACTCGTACCATCAAGAGACAAGGAACTCTCCTGTGTTGTATACCGTTACTTTCAAGGTGGTTTATTTCGCACCTTCCTCCATCAGTTTTGAAGAATGAACAAAGGTTGAGATGGTCTCAAAGGTTAATGTCACTCTCTCATTCAGATATTCGTTGGAGTCTTTTCTCTCAAAGGACTTCACCTTCATCGGCGTTGTGGAGAATTCCTAATGTCGACTACTTGGTATAAGGGAGGTATTACAACCCTTCTCTAGCTCTCGTCGGTTTGGTTTTGCTCGAAGAGATGGCCGCATGATATGCTTCTCCAAGATATTGTGTTCGACTACAATCACGATCTCGAGTTGCGACGAAGGTTCATACGCGCTTGGGCATGGTAAAGAAGGCGATACCAAGACTTTGGGGCACGAACTCCATTCCTTGGAACCTTACCTCAAATGGGTGCGAGCTCGAGCTCAAAATCTCATGATGCCATTCACGCTGTTTTACCGGTAATTATGGAACTGTTGCTATAGGTGGCGTACCCTATCTTGTTCTCCATCGACATGCCTCGATTTTGAAGACTTGAAGAGATCTGGATTGACTCAAAGAAGAAAGGGATACCTTTGAAGCTCGTGTTATGCAAGTGAGAAGAAAGTGCTAGAGTTGACCAAACTACTTCACGAGGAGGCGAATCATCAACGCCTATCTCGGCACCAAGAGGAACCCCATGGGAGACTTAGAGCTTTAGGATTTATATGTTTTCTTTTATTTGTTTGAACTATCTTTTGTACTTAAAGAAAAAAGAATAAAAGTACTAATAAATGTTTGTTCATTGCTTGTCTAACAAATTTAAATCTCTAAGGTCCTTGAAAACATTGCATTGCATCGCATAAACATTGCATATCATAGCATAACATTGCATCACGGTACATTGAAGATTGGTTTTCTCATTTGCTCGCTATTTATTTTAGCGAAATGGCTCTTGAGCGATCATCAAAGATCAAGCTCGAATGCTCGATTCAGCGAGATGTTTACCGGCTTGGTCCAAGGCCAAGAAGATTTGAAGAAGCTCATCAATAGGAAGAAGAAGGTTGTTGGTCTTCTCAACATGGGCGACCGCTAAAGGTGGTCCTAGAGTGGTTAGTCGGATTGAGCTCTCTGAAGGAAGTGTCAAGGAGGATGAGCAAAGTAACAAGGGTGATGGCGAGGCGGCGGCATGAGCTGAAAAAGACTATGATGATGGCCAATACTACGATGAAGATGACAAGTACAAACAACTTGAAGACCGTTGAATCTTGTGGAAAACCGAAGATGTCGGGGCTGAATTTTGATGATCTGAGTCTTGTCCCTTGTGTTGTGATTCCTCCCAGTTCAAAGTTCCAACTTTTGCTAAGTATGATGGCATGTCTTGCCCTAAGCTGCATTTGAAGTCCTATGTTCGGAAGATCAACCCCGATGACGAAAGTTGTGGATGCACTATTTTCAAGAGAGTTTGTCGGAACCGTTGGGTGGTATTATCGACTAGAGAATGGCCGTATCCGTACTTGGGTGACTTAGCGGATGCTTTCTGAACGGTATGAGTACAATCTTTGAATTGACACCCACTCGCATGCAACTACAAAGCATGTCTATGGGTCGTGATGAGAAGTTCAAGGGTATGCTCGAAATGGAGAGATCTAGCGAGAGTTCAACCACCCTTGTCCAATAGGGAGTTGGTTGATATGTTTATGGGAACACTAACGAGCCCGTTCTTCAATCATCGATTGGAAACTCTTCGGATTCACCGGTGATATTGACGGCGTATTGAAGTGGTATCAAGAGTGGAAAGATTCATGTAGAATCATCTTCAATGCTGCGAAGAGACTTTTTGGTGGTAAGAAAAACTAATGTTGTGTATGGTCGGAAAAGCGAGCCAAGACCGACGCGCTCAATCGTAGAGGCGGTTGTGATCTCGATCCTACATCGGCACAACCTCGCGAGACACAGCGTGGCGAACACGCCCACGAGCGGTTTACAAAGATCAACATGCCATTACCATGAGCCTTGCAACACATGTTGAAAGCGGTGATTACCAGAGGATCCTCCTCGAATGTCAACACTTCCTCTCAGAGATACAATCCTAATGCTAAGTGTGCTTACCATTCCAATAGCCGGGACATAGTATTGATGATTGTTGGGCTCGAAGAACAAGATTCAAGATATGATTGAAGCTAAGCGATTGAGTTTGATCCTCTGTTGAGACTCGAATGTGATCAACGCGCCTATGCCTAATCATGACAAGAGTTCCAATGTTGTTGGTGAAGATACTTATGTTTTCAACATAGATGACTTGACCATTCCTCGATGATATTAAGAAGAATTTCTTCAAGCCGTGTCAATCCGGGATGCCCGGAGAATTGTCGTTGGTGCCCATCACACGATGGTTGTGCTTGGTTGAGAGGCGTGTTCGGTGCATGATGGATAACCGTGAGATACTATTGAAACCACTGTCGGAAGTGTGAAGAAATGTCTAAGTTGAAGATTGACAATGTGAATGAAATTACGCACATCTGTGGGATACCTTGGGGCACCAAGTGGAAAGTATGATTACATGGTGAAGTACATTGTTCACGAGAGCTACAAGATTCCTATTGAAGATGTTAAAACAATAGGATGGGGTGTGATTTCCCGAGAAGACTATCTTGATGTTAACACCATAAGTTTCCTCTGCGATCCACGTGCCTAGAGTGGCACCTCTCATCATTACTTCTCCCGAGCCGGTTCCATATTCCTCACGACAAGGCTATTCCTTGGAATTATGGGTTGATGTTTACTATCATGGCGTCAAGCAAGACCCTCGACCATTGAAGATCTTACAATTGAAGCTACCATTCCGGCATTGACAACATCACGGATCAAGTAAGGTGACCGAGAACGGAAGAGTATTCTCTCGAGATCTCTCCTCCAAAGACACTGCGACTCCACTCGCATTCCAGCTATTCAACCCATTCCCCAAGCTAGAGGGAAGAACCGTGACTCATCACCTTTCGACGAAGTACCAAAGGAAGTTGCGAAGACACCTCAAACAAGAAATGGAGAAATTGAAGATTATCAAGAAGAGTGACTACAATGTTGTGGAGCAGTTGGACAGACTCAGTCAAGATATCCATGCTTGCTGCTCTTGTGCTCGAGGCTCATGCTAACGCCTGGTGAAGTTTACGAAGAATGCTCACGTGCCAAGACACTACCGACCGGTTTGAAGTTTGTATTGCTAGCACTGGCTGCCAACAACGGCCTAAGCTTCTCGATCTTGATTTGACTCCCGGGAAAGAAACATCACAAAGCCTTGCACATTATTGAATGCAAGGCGTCACATTGTCTCATGTTTTGGTGGATACGGTTACTTTGAATATCCTTCGAAGCGCTTTGATCGACTTGATGTCGAAGGGTTGGTTACGAGACCCGGTGACATAATTGTGAGAGCTTTTGATGGTTATAGCGACAGTGCTTGGAGAGCTCACTCACTGTTAAAGTCGGTTCCCGGACTTTTGATTCCACTTTCTTTGTCATGGACATCCGTCCGGCTTTCTTACCTACTTGGGCCCTTGGATACATGGGAGGCGGTACCTCTACCCTGCCAGTGAAGTACCGGTGAAAGGGAAAGTTGTTACGGTATGTGGTGAAGAGAGTATGGTCGGTCATCTACAATCATTCCGATATCTCGAGATGGAGGGTGAATTCTTGAGACTCCTGTCAAGCTTTTGAAACAATCCCGAGTCATGCTGTTGACTCTTGTCACTCTGAAGTTACACAAGTCCCGCCTAGGATGGCCTCGTTGAAAGATGCTCAGCTGCTGATTGAAGGTAGAACTATTTGGGGTCAGCTCCACGATCTCCTTTCAAATTTGACAAAGGCTGGTTTGGCTTCACCATCAAAGGTCGAGGAAGATGATACGCGAGCGTGCGGCCAACTTCCTTTCCACATCGGCAGTGGAATCCATGCTATAGAAGGCAGCAGCGACTCGACATCGACAGTGGATCTTCAACTCCGGAACGGACTCGGCAATTGGAAGGCGAAGCGTCATACCAATCTCCTTTAGTCGGGAGTAATTGCTCTTGTTTTGTTTTGCTTTTCGTATTTTCTATGTTTTGAACAATAAACTTTGAAAGCCTAGTGCCTTGCAGGGCATCATGGCTCGTTTGTGAGGTTATTATCATCATTTGCATATTTTCATTCAATAAATCGTTGGACTTTTGCATTCAATTGTTTGTTTTCTTTTACTTTATCACCCTTCAAAAAGCTATGTGTTTCTTACACACCGTGATACAACTGCGAGAATCACTCGAATCTAGTTGATAACACTATGCTATTGCTAAATATGACTTGATAATCCGATCTACCAAGCGAAGGCGAAAGTGAGGAAGATTGTGAAGTGCCGGAGAACTTGTCGATTGCTACGACAAGAAGATCGAGTTATCTGACCACCGAAGAGGTTGAGGTTGTGAATTTGAGTGCTTGATGAAGGCAGAAAAGAGATCAAGATAGGGCGGGTCTTGAGCGATGTTAAAGAAAGATTGATTCAGATGCTACGAGACTATATTGAGGTTTTGCTTGGTCATGAAGACATGCGAGGTTGGACATTGATATTGTGGTACCGATTGCCGACAAAAAAGGTTTTCTCGGTGAAACGAGAAGGTTCGCCATACGTCCGAGATGTCGAGAAAATCAAAGCAGTTATAAACAGTTCAACACCGGTTTCTTAGTTACTTCTTATCCACGATGGGTTGCGAATGTGGTACTGTACCTAAGAAGGATGGCAAAATGCGGATGTGTGTGGATTACGATTTGAACAAAGCAGTCAGAAAGCGATTTCCCACTTCCTCGTATTGATGTTACGGTTGACAACACCACTCGGCATAAGTTTTCTCCTTCATGGATGGTTTCTCGGTTACAATCAGATCAAAATGGCAAAGACATGGAAGACTACTTTGTTACCTGATGGGGCACTACGCTACAAAGTTATGCCGTTCGGATGAAAAGCGGGCGCCACTTATCGGTGCTATGGTGACATTATTTCATGACATGATTCATCACGAGATAGAGGTCGTCGGCGACATGATAGCTCGATCCGCGGTGAAGAAGAACATCTTGATCATTTCTGACTGTTTGATAGGTTGAAGAAGTATGAGGCGAGACTTAATCCTAACAAGTGCACTTTTGGGTCGGATCCGGAAAACTCCTAGGGTTTGTTGTCGATGGTAAAGGTATTGAAGTTGATCCGCCAAGGTTAAAGCTATTCAAGAAATGCGGCTCCCGCGCAGAAGGAAGTCGGAGGTTTCTTGGGCGATTGAACTACATTGCGATTCATTGCACATTTAGCGCTACTTGTGAGCCAATCTTCAAGTTACTTAAGAAAGATCAAGTGGTAGAATGGAGCAGCGATTGCCGATCGCTTTTGACAAAATCAAGGGTACCTACGAGAATCCTCCTATCTGATGCCGCTTGCCGAAGGAAGACCTCTTATCATGTACTTGGCGGTGTTAGAGAACTCAATGGGTGTGTGTGTTGGGGCAACATGGCGAGTCAGTCGAAAAGAGCATGCAATATACTACCTTAGCAAAAGTTTACCGTTGTGAAACAAGATACTCAGGCTAGAAAACTTGCAACTTTGCTTGGTACTTTCGCCGACTAAGGCGTATATGTTGACTCACCTTTGTTGATTTCAAGATGGATCCGATAAAATACATATTTGAAACCCAGCTCTCTCGGGAAGAATAGCAAGATGGCAAATGATCGACCGGTATGACATCCAGTACACTTCTCGAGAAAGCGATCAAAGGAGTGTAGTAGCCGATCATTTGGCTCATCAAGCCGTAGATGACTATCGATCTATGCGTTGAATTTCGGATGAAGATGTTTTACTAGTCCTGATTGTGAAGAACCAGGCCGGACGAAGGACACGAACAAGGATCCGATGGACCATGGTCTTTGATGGAGCCTCAAACGCCTTGGCAATGGCATTGGCGCCATCATTACATCCCTACCGGACATCGCCTTTCACCGTAGATTATGTTTCGGTACTAACAACATGGCGAATACAAAGCGTGCATCATGGGTATCAAAGTTGCTATTGACTTAAGAATCAAGTTCTTTAAGGCGAATGGGATCTGAAGCATCAGATCTTATTCGTATCGAGCATGTTAGAGTTTGATCCCTACTTGAAGAATTACTTTCAATCACATTCCGAGAAGAAATCGGTTAGCGGAGCGCATTAGCTACTATGTCATCTATGTTCAAAGTCGGATGGGACAGAGGCTCCCGGATCATCATTGAGAAGTTTGACGAACCGAGCGTATTGTAGCTTGATACGAAAGAGAAACCTTGGTACTATGACGTGAAGAGGTATCTTGAGACTCGGGAATATCCAGCGGGGCATCATCAATGATAAGAAGTTCTTGAGAATTGCATCAAATTCTTCCTCGACAGCGACATCTTATACAAGCGCAACCACGACTTGTGCTTACTCCGTGTAGACGAGAAAACCAATACGTATCATGGAAGAGTTACGGCGCATTTGGTACTCACTCCGGTGGACATACGATGGCTAAGAAGATTTTGAGAGCGGGTTACTATTGGTCCACCATGGAAGGCGATTGTCACCGCTTCACGCTCGATCTTGTCACAAATGCGGTTATGCGGACAAAGTACGCGTACCTCTAGTACCTCAGATGTTTTAACGACTCCTTGGCCTTTTGCAATGTGGGGCATTGACATGATCGGAGAAATCAAGCCTACCACTTCCAGCGGACATCGTTTCATCCTTGTGGCAATTGATTATTTTACCAAGTGGGTAGAAGCGACCTCGTTCGCATCTGTTACCAAGAATGTTGTGGCTCGATTTATCAGCATAATCTTATCATCGGATATGGCACTCGAAAGGATTATCACGGATAATGGCTCTAATCTCAACAACAAGATGATCATCGAACTACGCACGCGATTCAAGATCAAACATCACAACTCTTCTCCTTATCGGCCTAAGATGAATGGCGGATGGAAGCCGCCAACAAGAACATTAAGAAGATTATCGAGAAAATGGCGGTGACTTACAAAGATTGGCATGAGATGTTACCATTTGCTCTTCATGGTTATCGCACTAAAGTACGAACATCAGCGAGGGCAACCCCTTCTCTCTTGTATGGTATGGGCAGTCCTACCCATCGGTTGATTCCCTCAACGAGTCCTCCAGGCCGAGAGTTGGCGAAGGCGATTGGGTCGAGACTCGCCTTGACCAGATTAACTTGATTGATGAGAAGACTCGCATCCATTTGCCATGGGCAGATCTATCGAGCGAATGATCGAGCATTTAACAAGAAGGTCAAGCACGAGTCTACCAAGTCGGTGATCTAGTAGTCAAGCGCATCATTCTTCCACAAGGTGATCGAGGGGAAATGGACTCCCACTCACGAGGACCGTTTGTAGTCAAGCGGTATTTTCCGTAGACTATGATACTTAGCACCATGGATGGTGAAGACTTCCACACCAGATGCGGACATAGTCAAAAATACTACGCATAAAGAGACCCGCTAGGTCGGTGACCTAGGCAAAAATAAGGGCATCTGGCGAACCAAAGGGTTCGGGCAAAATTTAAGGATATATAAAAAATGTACACCGGCAAGTCGAAAACACGAAAGGCGGCTTGGGCAAAAAGGTATCGATGGGCGAAAACCGAAAGGGCGGTCTAGGCAAAGTTAGGGATTTAAGCGTCGACTATGTCTCTTCCGGATCACCTACTTCAGGACTACTATCGGCATTCAAGATTCAAATGGCGATCGATTCACTCACTTTCTCTTGGCGACAAGGAGATGAGATAGTTGAAATATATGAGTACTAGCATAGTTGGAACTTAACGAGATTGTTTCCGCATAGCTTTTATTTTCTTGTGTACAAACTACTTGGCCATCGCCACCTTTCAAATAAATACAAGTTTCTTTCTCTTTACAATTTGTTTTTGTTGTTGTTTGCATAAAGTCAACGTTTGCTTTGAATGATTATATGCATTTGACAATAAAATCTATTACAAACATCACGAAAAGAACATCAAAGTAATTACTACGAGGCTTGAGATTTGAGATGACAGGTCACCAATGCATTTCCCCCCGAATGATCCCCACGAAATGTCACTCATCACAAAATCTTCCCAACAAGAAGAGGAGGATCCCCAGCGGTGATTCCACTCAACTTAATGAGGCCACATCAGTAGGGTACTTATCCGTGGATGTCTCAAATAGTTCCCCTTTCTCCGGCGGTAGTGTCCGAACCCGAACTTGGTCGAGATAGTGCATCGGAGACATCTTTCTTTTCCCTAGCGGAGTTTCCAGCGGTTCGAGACTCTTCTAACCCGTTCTCGGACAACTACCATTTACTCTCTAGTAAGTTTACGCTAAAATCCCGTGAGAGTACCTCGGACTCTCCACAGCGGGATTGTCAACAATATCTAGCCTTAAGACTTGGTCGAGATAGTGCACCGGAGGAATCAAACTTTTCTTTCTTCTCAGGATCTTCATCCTCAAACAGAAGCCAGAAATCTCCAAGAAGAACATCCACATCTTCTTCAAGATGGATATGTTTTGAAATACCACAACATCTAACAATATTCTATCAAAGTTTCTCTTGTTTTTTCCAAAACAGGTGAAAATCACTTCTAAAACAAACAGGTCCAAGATTAAGACCCGAATCCAGACGGGAAAACTATCTAAAAGACCGCCCTAGTTGTCCTCCGACAAGCGGTCGAGATTAAGACCGAATCGAGCGGAAAACTATCACGAGCGACCGCCTCGTTGTCCTCGACAACGGATCCGGGATTAATACCGGCAGACGGAAACCTATCGAAACGATCACAAGTTATCCTCCAATAACAGGCAGTGGATCAACACCCGATGCACAACAAGGAAGATATCCACGTTTTGCCAACTACTACCTCCCTCAGGGTAGTCGGCACGAAGAACTATTAGACTCATCTTATTATCAGCGGCAACTACAAGAGTGCATGCGACTCGAGTTGCCTTGGATGGCATCTTAAGCCCATCTCGATTACTTGTCAACATTTCTCCACTTTAGAATCTGCATATTTGGTTAAAAACCAATACAAACCAATAACTTCATTCAAAGATGAGCAGTCTAACATCGACTCCTCGGATGGCATCTTAAGCCCATCATGCTCTTTCCTTATCAAGACCATCTATAGAGCCTAGCGTCGGCTCACTCTCGGCATCGATCTTTCGGATGGCATCTTAAGCCCATCCCTATCAATTTTCCTATTGAGGCGACATTCTCAGTCTAGCATCGACTCATTCCCAGTGAAGTCTACATTCTCCAAATGGCATCTGTAGCTTATTCCCGCAACGAGTGCAAATTTTCAAGTGTACTCGGTGTTCAATCATCTTCTACCTCGGTCACGAAGAAGACGCATGCCAATCTAACCCTTCGATACAAGAAGATTGAGCAGGGGCATTTGTCATACCCCAAAATTTGCCCTCCATCTTCTCAAGGCATTTCATACATCTATACTCAAGAGTTCCTCGAGGGTTGATCGAGACAAACCTCTCTGACAATCAACCCAAACTAGGGTTTGGTGATTCTCGAATCAAAGTGGAGTTCCAACATCTCCAATGTTCATCATGCCTCCTCATATGCTTCAAAGATTCTCCATGTCAAGTTTCAAGCCTCTGAGTCAAGTTTCCTCGAGACAATTGCTCGGATGGTTGAAAATCGGTTGTATTGGACAAAAAGTCAGTGGTCAACATACAATCAAACTTCATAATTTTGGTCAACATCCTCATTTTGAAGTTACATTCATCATTTGATCAAGGGTTGATCATGATTCATCAAGAAAACTCAAGATTTGCTCAAAAGTCAAACTTTCTAAATTAGGGTTTCTTTGAGAAAATTCAACCAAACTTTGTTGAGCATAACTTCTTCATACTTTCTCAAAAATTTTCCACCACCTCTTGTTTTGAAGAAATTCAATTCTGCAACTTCATGTCTCACAAGAATGTTCAAAAATGCTTTATTTGAGAGGTATGGATCAAAACATTGGGTCCTTTTCAAAGTCAACAAAAGTCAACTTTTGGTTTGA
>CM038795.1:265051564-265129711 GCA_021764765.1 Vicia sativa
CTAAGCAAGTGAGAAACTATTGGAGCCGATAGCTACTTAACGAGGAACAAAGCATTAACAACTACGCCAACACAGATAGCGTCCATGGGAGCCTAAGCACTAGGAATTTTATTTTTGTACTTGAACTTTCTTTTGTATTTACTAATCGCACCAATAAAAGTTTGTTCATACTTGTTTACCAAATTTAAATTCCTAAGGTCCTTAAAACATTGTATTGCATTGCATATCATGGCATATCATTTCATAACAGATACCCTGAAGACCAGTTTTCTTATTCTCTTGTTGTTTATTTCAGCAGAAATGGCTCTCGAACAAACTATCAAAGACCTCTAGGATCCGAATGGTAAATTCCAAGGGATGTTCACCAACTTGGCCCAAGGACAGAAAGATCTGAAAGAGCTAATCGTTAAAAAGAAAAAGAAGAAGACCGTTGGTATTCTCAACATGGGGAAAAGGTACAGGGGTCCAATCAAGGTAGTCAGACAGCTGGAATTCTCAAAAAAGAGTGACGAAACTGAAGGAAGTGTCAAGGCCAATGAGGGTAGCCATCATGAGTCTCAAGAAGAAGGAGGAGAAGACTATATGAGCGAGCAGTATCCTCCTGATGAAGAGAAGTATAAGCAACTTAAAGACCGTTTGAATGCTGTGGAAAATCTGAAAATGTCAGGATTGAATTTTGATGATTTAAGCCTTGTTCATGGAGTGGTCGTACCCCGCAAGTTCAAAGTTCCTACTTTTTCTAAGTACGATGGCATTTCTTGTCTGAAGTTTCATCTGAAGTCCTATGTTCTTAAAATTTAACCAATAATCGTTGACAAGAAATTATGGATGCATTTCTTTCAAGAGAGTCTCCGTTCGGAGCACGCTCAATGGTATTATGAACTAGAGAATAATCACATTCATACCGGAATGATTTGGCGATGCTTTCACAAACAAGACCAAGACAATGAATTAGAACCAACCTCAAGCAACTACAAAATATGTCTATGGGCAGTGATGAGAAATTCAAAGAGTACACTCGTAAATGGAGAGATCTAGCAGAGTCCACCAATTCTTGTCTAATAGGGAGTTGGTTGACATGTTCATGGAATGTTGATGACCCATTCTTCAATCATCCGATTGGAAAGATTAAAGTAGAAACATCTTCAAATGCTGCAAGAGATCTTTTGAGGGAAGAAAGAAGTCGTCTTTGTATGGTCAAAGAACCATGATAAAGTCGATCGCAATCAATTTGTGGGGCAAGTCTGCTTCCAATCCAACACCAAGGTAACCTCAACAAGACAACACACGAGGCGTAACACACCAAGAAGACAACATAAAGATCAATATGCGCTATCTCAAGCATTACAACACATGTTGAAAGTAGAGTGATTACTTTTAAAGATCCTCCTCAGATGTCAATACATCATCTCAGTACAATCCCAATGCATGGTATGCTTACCACTCAATAGCCCAGTGGCACGACACTAATGACTATTGGGCCCCTAAGAACAAGATCCAAGACATGATTGAAGCTCAAGAATTGAATTTGACCCTCCGTCATATTCCGAATGTGATCAACGCACCTATGCCCGATCATGGAAAGAGTACCAACGCCATTGATAACGACTCATATGTCTTTGTTATGAATGAGTTAACCACTCCTTGATGACCTTAAGAAGAATTTGTTACGAGCCGATCTCGCTTCTAACACGCCTAAGCTCAATGGATGTGCCCGGTTGAAAATAGGTGTTCAACACCGATAGAAACCGAGAAGTGTTGTTCATGAAAACTCCGCTTTAGAGATTTTGTGCAAAGATGTTTCAAAACTTGAAAATTGAAGACGAAGTAAGCAATATCGGTTTTGATACCGGGAAGCCAAGTGGTAAATTTGATTTCATGGTGAAATATATCGCCTGAAAGCTACAATATTGCAATTGAAGACATCAAGGCAACTAGATGGGGGAGACGATTATCTCGAAGAATATGCTAATGTGAACACAATAAGGACCACTTTTGTCGATCCCGCACCTGAGTGGCACCTCCGACTATTACCTCGCCTAAACCAGCCCATATTCCTATAACAAAGATATACCTTGGCATTATGAATCAAGTTTACTACTATGGCATCAACAAGAACCTTTAACCATTGAAGAAGATAGTTTAAGTCGCTAATCCCGATGTCGAAAATATCACCGATCAAGCAAAGTAACCGTAATCGAAGAGTGTTTTCTCCGTATATCTCTCCTCCAAAAGATACTACTACACCAATTTGCATTCTTATTGAACTAACTCCGAGGCTCGCGGTAGAAGAAAGTGACCCAACCTTCTTAGATTGAAGTACCATAGGAAGTTGTTGAGGATACCCAAGCAAGAGATGGAGGAGGTCTCAAGATTATTAAGAAGAGTGATTACAATGTTGTATGGGACAAACCCCATCCAATATTTCCATGCTAGCACTGTTGCTGTGTTCCGAAGCTCATGCTAAAGTCTTAGTGAAGTTTCTGAAGAATGCTCATATACCGCAAGGTACTTCTGCTGACCAATTTGAAAGTTTTATTGACAACCTGACCTTAGACAATGGTTTGGGATTTTCCGATGCTGATCTAACCCCTGCTAGGAGGAAACACAAAAAAGCTTTACACATTTCTATAGGTTGTAAGGGAACCACGTTATCTCATGTGTTGGTGGAGGCTCCACTTTGAATGTCCTACTGAAGAGTGCTTTCGATATACTTTATCCTGAAGAAGCAGTCATGAAACCCAGGGACATAATCGTAAGAGCTTTGATGGTTCAAAGAAAAGTACTGGAGAGCTCAACCACCGATCAAAGTAGGTTCCTAGACTTTGATTCTACTTTTTTTGATGGACATTCGCCTAGCTTATTCTTGCTTACTCTAAGCTCCTTGGATACATGGGGCACACTATTTCCCACCGCATCAAAGGTTGATGTACCAAAGTGAAGGGGAAAATTGTTATAGTATGGAGAAGAAGAACATATGGTAAGCCATCCGCACATTCCGATACATTGAGATGGAAGGCGAATTTTTGAGACCTGTCAAGCTTTTGAAATAGTTCCATGAGTCATGCCATAACGCTCATGTCACTCCTAAGATTACTAGAGTTCCACCAAGATGGCTCTTTTTAAATACGCCAGAGTCTGGGTTGAAGGAGGTTGTACTATTTGGGGTCAACTACCCAATTTTCTGCTCAACCGACAAGACCGGTTTAGGCTTTACTCCAAAGGCAGAAATGATATGCCGCGAACGTGCTGGACATCCGCTCCGCATCAACAAGAATGGAATTCATGCTATAGAAGACGATGATGGTGACCCGACATCAACATTGGATCTTCCCAACTCCCGCACGACGCAACAATTGACGACTAAGGATGTTATGCCAATCTCCTTTAGACAGAGTAATTGTTTTTCCTGCTTTTGCTTTTGCTTTACGCTTTGAACAATAAGAGTTTAACCCTAGTGCTTGCCCGGGCACAATTGGTCATTTGTGAGGGTTATTATTTGTCATTCACATATTTCATGCAATAAATTATTGGACTTTGCATTCAAATATTCTTCTCTCATTTTTCTTTTTACTTTACCACCTTTTAAAACCTATGTGTTCTTACACACACCCACGTAATAAATTGCATCCACATTCACTCCGGATCTCAAAGGATAAAGACTCTACTATTGTTAAATATGACTTTGATAATCCGATCTACCAAACCAAGACGAAGGTGAGGAAGATTGTGAAGACAGGAGAATTTTCCATACCGCTCAAAGAAGATGAAAGGGTTATACACCCACCGAAGAACCGGTCGAGGTTGTAAATCTAGGTACCGACGAAGACGTAAAGGAAATCAAGATAGAGCGGGTCTTAAGAATAATGTTAAAGAAAGATTGATCCAGACATCAAGAGACTACTTCAAGATTTTGCTTGGTCCCACGAAGACATGCCGTGTCAGATATCAACATTATGGTAATCGCTCACCAACGAAAGAAGGTTTTCCTTAGAAGCGTAAGGTTCGCCGATGCGCCCGAGATGTCTGGGAAAATTAAAGGAGAAGTTAAGAAGTAGTTCAATATCTGGGCTTAGTCACATTTTTATCCACAGCTGGTCATGAACATAGTGCCCTGTACCTAAGAAGGATGGAAATGTGCGTATGTGTGGACTATCGAGATTTGAATAAGGCAAGCCCGAAAGATGATTTCCCGCCTACATATTGATGTTTTGTTGACAATACCGCTTCAACACAAAGTCTTCATGGATGGTTTCTCCGCTACAATCGATCAAGATGGTTCTCAAGACATGGAGAAAACTACTTTAATTATACAAGGGGCACCTTCACAAAGTTCATGTCGCTTTGGTTGAAAAGTGTTGCAACATATCAACGTGCATGATGGTAGCTTTATTCCATGATATGATCCATCACGAGATAGTGGTCTACGCCGACGACATGATAGCTCGATCACAAACCGAAGAAGAACATCTTGATTATTTTATGTAAGTCGCTTAATAGATCAAGAAATACAGATTAAGACTCAATCCGAGTAAATGCACCTTTGGAGTCAGATCCGACAAACTCCTGGGATTTCTTGTCAGTGGTAAAGGTATTGAAGTTGACTCTGCTAAGGTTAAAGCTATTCAAGAAATGCAAGTTCTCCGCATCGAGAAGGAAGTCAGAGATTTATTAGATTAATAATTACATTGCCAAATTTATTGCACATCTAACCGATATGTGAGCCAATCTTCAACTCGAGGAAAGATCAAGTAGTAGAATGGAACGACGATTTCCATAAAACTTTTGACAAAATCAAGGAGTACCTATAAGAACCTCTTATCCTGATGCCACCAGTTAAAGGAAGACCTCTCATCATGTACTTAAAAGTATTAGAGAATTCAATGGGGTGTGTGTTGGGGAAACATGACGAGTCTGGTCGAAAAGAGTATGCAATATGCTACCTTATAAAAAAGTTTACCGACTGTGATACAAGATACTCACAACTCAAGAAAACTTGAAGCGCTTTGGCTTGGGGTGCTCGCCGACTAAGACAGTACATGTTGACTCACACTACCTTGTTGATATCTAAGATGGATCCGATAAAATACATATTCGAGAAACTTGCTCTCTTCGGAAGAATAGCAAGATGGCAAATGATCTTGAACGAATACGATATCAAGTATACTACGTAGTTTTCATCAAGGAAGCGTAGTAGATGATCATTTGGATCATCAAGCCATAGATGACTACCAGTCTTTGCATTTCGAGTTCCTAGACGAGGATATTATGATAGTCACCGATTACAAAGAGCCTGGACTGGATGAAGGACCCGAGCCAGGATCCCGATGGACCATGGTCTTTGATGGAGCTTCTAACACACTTGGCAACAGTATTGGCGCTGTGATTACATTTCCTAAAGGCGACCATACACCTTTCATACCTAGGTTATGTTTTGACTGCACCAACAATATGGCTGAATACGAAGCATGCATCATGGGTATCAAAGCTGCTATTGACTTCAAGATCAAATTTTTGTAAGTATATGGAGACTCAGCTTTGGTGATTAGTTAGATAAAGGGCAAATAAGACACGAAGCATCCAAATATCATTCCATATCAAGAGCATGTGTTGAACTGATCCCTTACTTAAAAGAAATCACTTTTGAGCATATCCGCAAAGAAGAGAATCGGGACAACGAAGCTCCCCGATTACTATTGAAAGACTAGATGAATCAAGATAATCGCGGACTTGATACCGAAAGAGTGAAGAGAAACCTTTGTTCTACGTAAGTGAAGAGGTATCTCAAGGCTCAAGAATATCCCGAGGGGCATCTATTAACGATAAGAAGTTTCTAAGAAGATTCACTATTTCTTTCTCAAGAATGACATTTTATACAAACGCAACCATGACTTTACCTTACTCTAGTGTGTAGATCAAGATAGTTGAACGAATCATGGAAGAATTACATGAAGGCGCTTTTACTACTCATTCTAGTGGACATACAATGTCCAAGATGATTCCGAGAAGGTTACACACGGTCCACTATGGAAGTTGATTCATATCTCCGATCTTGCCACAAATGTCGATATATGTAGAAAAAGCACATGCCTTCTGCCCGTTGAATGTTCTAACCGCCCGTGGCCTTTTGCAATGGGGAATTGATATGATGAGAAATCAAACCTACCTCTTCTAACGTACACCATTTCATCCTCGTTGCTATTGATTACTTTACCAAGGTGTATAACCTCATACACATCTCATACCAAGAATGTCGTGGCTCGATTCATCAAAAATAATCTCATCTCTACAACATCCCCGAAAGGATTATCAAAGACAATAGTACTAATCCTAACAATAAGATGATCACCGAACTCTAGACGCAGCTCAAGATAAATCATCACAACTCTTCCCTATATCGCCAAAGATGAATGGCGATGGAAGCCCAAAAAATCTTAAGAAGATCATATGTAAGATGACAAGGAGGATAAGGATTGGCATGAGATGTTTCCATTTTCTCTCCACAATTATTGCACTTCAGTACGAACATCTACAAGGGCAACCCCCTTTTTTCTCGTATACGGTATGGAATCGGTTCTACCTATTGAGGTCCAGGTACCCTCGGTCATAGTATTGAAGGATACACAGTTAGACGAAGACGAATGGGTCGAGACTCTACTTGACCAGATAAACTTGATCGATGAGAAACGACTCACAACCATATGCCATGGAAAGATATATCAGAAACACATGATCAAAGCCTTCAATAAGAAAGTCAAGCACCGAGTATACCAAGTTGGCTATCTAGTAGTCAAGTGCATCATCCTACCACAAGGTGATCCCAGGGAAAATGGACTCCCACCTATGAGGGACCATTTGCTGTCAAGACAATATTTTTTCTATGGAGCTATGATACTAGGCACTATGGATGAAGAAGACTTCCCGCACCCTATGAATGCATACATAGTTAAAAAATTCTATGAATAAACGAGACCTACTAGGTCGATTGGCCTAGGCACAAATAAGGGCGTCTTGGAGAACCAAAAGGGTTCGAGCAAAAATTAGGGACATATATAAAAAAATGTACACTGCAAGTCAAACCTACAAAGGCAGCTTGGGCAAAAAAAGGTAACCCGGTAGACTGAAAACCCGAAAGGACGGTCTAGGCAAAAGTTAGAGATTAAAATGTATGACTATGTCTCGTCAAGATCATCTACTTACATACTACACTACTACCAGCTTCTAGTTCAAATGGCGCAAATTAATCTAATCACCATCTTTTGGTAGCAAGGAGATGAGATAATCGAAAATTTATGAGCAATAGCAGAGTTGAAACTCGATCGGATTACTCCCACATAGTTTTTACTCTTATTCCAATGCTTCCGAATATTTCCTCTTACTAGGATATTTGTTTCTTTGTACACAATGTGTCTGTCTATAGGCCTACTTTCCAAAATCAATACAATTCCTCTTTTCCTATTTCAAATTTTTTACTTCTATCAGATTTGTTTGCATAAGTCCAATGATTGCTTTGAATGATTATATGCATTTGACAAGAAATATCTGCTCACAAATACACAAAAAGAAAACTGAAACAATAATTACTACAGCTCTAAGAATGAGATGACAACCAAGTCACCAACACGTCCCTCAGAGACAGCTTTCAAAGAAATATTCCACGAATAATCTCTACAATCCCCATAAAGCCATCGCTCTCTCAACAAAGACAGACTTCCCCAACAAAATTACTACTCTATCATCACCTTTCAATAGTGTCCAACACTTCTAGTCATCACGTTAGTCCCCAAGCAATGGTCCTATCAATTTATCACGTTACTCCCCCATCGGTGATCCTATGAATTCATGACATTAGTCCCCGAGCAGTGATCGTCTCAACTCATCACGTTAGTCCCTGAGCAGTGATCATCTCAACTCATCACGTTAGTCCCCGAGAAGTGATCATATTAATTCATCACATTAGTCCTCGAGCAGTGATTGTCTCAACTTATAACGTTAGTCCCCGAGCAGTGATCATCTCAACTCACCATGTTAGTCCCCGAGCAGTGATCATCTCAACTCACCATGTTAGTCCCCGAGCAAGGATCGCCAACTCACCACGTTAATCCCCAAGCAGTGATCGTATCAACCCATCAAGTTAGTCCCCGAGCAGTGATCGTATCAACCCATCACATTAGTCCCCAAGTAGTGATCCTCTATAATACATCACGTTAGTACCCGTGCAGTGATCATCTACATTTCTTCTTGTTACATTGGTCCCCGAACAGTAGCAAGACAACGATCAATTTATTATGTCCTTCCGAGCAAGAATAAAGTTATTCAAAACCATATCATTCCCCAACAAGGGTTATACCCAAGATATTCATCCCCAGTTGAGTATCTCTCAAGGATTATCATCTCCAATAACTTCAATATCCGACACAAAACTTGGTCGATAAGTGCATCATAGGAATCCACATCTCTTATTCCCCAATTAGGGTCTCCAACAACTACATCCCCAAGAAGAAGTAGAAGATCTCCATCAGAACATTCTTATCTTCTTCAAGATAGATATATTTTGAAATACCACAACATCTACATTCATACATCATTCATAAAAAAAATAAATCATAACATGTGCATATATCATTCTCGAGCATTATTACATACTCGCATGCATCATAATTTGCATAAAACTAACCTCGTTCTTTCAGGTTAAATTCTCAAAGAAGCGAAAATTATTCACAAATTCCCGGATATAAGTTCAAGGATTAATGCCCGAAACAAGACGGGGAAACTATCCGAATCTAACGATGTTCACCAATGTATGCAGGATACAAATTAATACCCAAACAAGACGGAAAACTATCTACATCCCGATTTAATACTCATTTGAGATAAAGCCAAGAAAAAGGTTTATTCCGACTTTCTCTTATCATCAACTACCCCGCTGGCATCTATAGGCCCATTCTCGTACATTGTCACGATAGTCTCTTTCCATGCACCGAGTGCAAATTTGGGCACTTGAGTGTTCAATCATCTTCTACATCCAGTCACCAAAGGCAAGCATACCAATCTTACCTATCAAGTACAAGAAGATTGAACAGGGCAATCTATACCCCAAAATTTGTCATCCTATTTTTCAAGCCAATACACATCTCCATACTCAAGAGTTCCTCAAATGTTGACTAGATAAACCTTCTCCTAAACAATCAACTCACAACTAGGGTTTTGATTCTCTCAAGTCAAAATTGGGTTTTTAATGCCTAAAGTGATCATCATGTATCCTCATATGTATCAAGGTGTCACATGTCATGTTTCAAGCCTCATAGCTCAAGTTTGCTCACTCAATTGCTCAGATGGTTGAAAATCAGTTGTAATGGACAAAAAGTCAACTGTGGTCAACATACACTCAAACTTCATCATTTTTGGTCAACATCAAGACTTTGAAGTTACATTCATCATTTGATCAAGGGTTGATGATGATTCATTAAGAAAGTAAAAAATTTGATCAAAAGTCAAAGTTTCTAAATTACGGTTTCTTAAGGGGAAAGTCAACAGAACTTTGACCAAGCATAACTTTCACATAATTCATGTGAAATTTTTCCACCAAAGCTAATTTTGAAGATAATTCAAATCTCTACAACTTTGTGTATCACAAGCTTTGGACAAAAATGCTTCATTTGAGAGTTATAGATCAAGACATTATAGGTCCTACTAAAGTCAACAAAAAGTCATCTTTTTCAAAAGAAGTGTACATGAACATGGAAGCATAAATGAATAAAAAAAGGAGTGTTTAGAGGAAATATTGAGCTTTCTAAAAAATCCAAGAACACTTCAAAATGATAAGAATTGAGCAAGATACAACGTGTGCAAGTTTGGCATTTTTGAAGAAGTGCATGAAGGAAAATACTAAGTAAATTCAAATTTTTTCCAAATGGGCCATAGTTTTTTATAGTTTGGACTTATTTATAAGATAGTCCATCACTTCTAAGCCCACTTGCATGCCTCTCTTTAATTTATTTTATTTATTTTGAAATTTATTCATTTAAATCCAATTTTAATTAAAATAAAATACCAAAAATCAAATTGATGAATGCAAGTCAGAAATCAAGTTCCTTGAAGCCCAAGACACTCAATATAAGATGAAATTTTCAAAATATCCTTGACTGGCAAGAGATTGAACATGATTGAATCCAAAAAAAGGCAATATTTGGTGCAAATTCTCAATCAAATATCTTTGCATTCATAGCTTGATTCTTGATCAGAATTGTTGACATAAATCCATCTACTATATATGCACATTGAACCCTAATGATCAGAGGACAAATTCTTTCCTCCAGGAAGCCTAGACAAACTCAAAAAATTTGTGACTTGCAAGCAATTGGCACCAAGAATTGCTTCAATTCAAGCCGATCCAAGGCCACCATTAGCTTCATCGGTGTCCTCTCGATTCATTTCAGCCCTCAAAGCAATCAAAAGCTTCTCAAACATAAAACACGATCACGTTTATCTCATATTTTTCAATTGCGATTTAACATATTCATGCATTGTTAATTGAATTTTATCATATATTTGTGTTTACATTGATGTTTCAATGCTTTATGGATAGTTTGATTGGGTTTAAGTGCAGGAATTGTGAGTTGGCATTGTTAGGGTTCATAGCTCTGATTTGGGGTTTTCCAAAATAGCCAAAATTAGACGAATCCAAGGGCATATTCGTGTTCAGGGGATCAAAGCCAGTTGATTCATGGTCCCATAGTGAATTTATATTTCTATTTGTGAATTTTTTGATTTGCAGGTGATGTATCTATGGACAAAATTTGTACGTAAAAGCTTTACCTACGAACTGACCGTCAGTAAAAATTCAAAAAAATTCAAACGACGAAGACGATCCCCTTAGCGCGTGTTTTAAAAAATCAATTTTTTTTTTATTTTTCATACTTAATTAATTCGGTCCATTATGCTAACACCTTGTGCAGGTGGCTCAGATGGCGAGGTTTTGTGTCATAGACTTCAAGCATGGGTTTAAACTCGCCGTGTAAAACTAATTTTACTACCTATTTCCTTCATATTTTTTATTTTTCTTTTCCTTTTACTTTTTCAATTTATTTTAATTCTTTCCAAAATTATATTTTAAATATTATAAAAACCTAAAAAATATTTTTATTTTAGATTTAGGTTAATAAATGTTCAATTAATTTTAGACACAAAAATATTTTATTTTTCCTTTAATTTAAAATTATTTTCTTAATTAAATGCTAACTAATTAGAAATAGGGTTTTTCCAATTAAAATCAATTCCAAAAATACGAAAAATATTTCTTTTCCTTTTAATTAGGGTTTAGTACACTTATGTCAAATATTTTTCTCTTATTTATTCATGCTTTTTCGCATTTAAATTCTAGAAATCAATGTATAGGTTGCAAGGACATTTTTGTAATAGCGAAGATTTAATTTCTCATTTTACTTTCCTCACCTCTATTATGTAACCGCCTAAAGCCCGTAATAACTTAAGATTTATCTTCCGCACTTTTACTTTCCACACCTTTATTTTCTGTACATATATTAACTGCTTAGATGTATGGCTAATAGGATTGCATGCTAAGACTAAAATCAATCGTTAGATCACTTTAATAATCAAGACAAAATATATGAATCAAACACACTACTTTCAAACTTGCACCCCCTTATGGTATCCTCTCTTGTTGACTTACAATTAACATGGTCATGTCCCCTAACATAGGGGTACCATTAGAAAAGTCCCTCGATTCAAAAATCATCACAAAGATCATAGTCCCTCGATGACCCTCGATGTTGCCTACAAATATATGGTCTCCTCCCTCAGTTGTTGCCTACGAAAGTGATGATTGTCCATATGAATTGCTAAGGTATCCTTACATGTTGCCTTCTATGACGATATGATGACCCTACGCTTGTCCTTTCACATCCAACGAATAGGGTTACTTACCAACTAATGGTATGGATATCACTATCCTAAAGGAGAAAGAAAACAATAAGAAATGACCATTCTGAGTAGGTAATTGTCATACCCCAAAATTTGCCCTCTATCTTCTCAAGGCATTTCATACATCTATACTCAAGGATTCCTCAAGGGTTGATCAAACAAACCCTCTTCTAGACAATCAACCCAAACTAGGGTTTGGTGATTCTCAGATCAAAGTGGAGTTCCAACATCTCCAATGTTCATCATGCCTCCTCATATGCTTCAAACATTCTCCATGTCAAGTTTCAAGCCTCACAAGTCAAGTTTCCTCAGACAATTGCTCAGATGGTTGAAAATTAGTCAGATTGACAAAAAGTCAATGTGGTCAACATACAGTCAAACTTCATAATTTTTGGTCAACATCCTCATTTTGAAGTTACATTCATCATTTGATCAAGGGTTGATCATGATTCATCAAGAAAACTCAAGATTTGCTCAAAAGTCAAACTTTCTAAATTAGGGTTTCTCTGAGAAAAGTCAACCAAACTTTGACTGAGCATAACTTCTTCATACCTTCTCAGAAATTTTTCCACCACCTCTTTTTTGTAAGGAAATTCAATTCTCTGCAACTTCATGTCTCACAAGAATGTTCAACAAATGCTTCATTTGAGAGGTATGGATCAAAACATTATCGGTCCTTTTCAAAGTCAACAAAAAGTCAACTTTTGGTTTTGAAGATATATTGAGCATGGAAACTCCAATTGAGATGAGACCAAAAAGGTTGGTTAGAGGACTCTTAGATCTTTCCAAAAAGTCCAAAAACACTCAAAAATGTGGAAAATTAAGCAAGATACACTATTCAGAAGTTGGGCAATTTTGGACAATTGCACAAAAGGACATTTTGGTCAAAATGCAAATTTTTCCAAATGGGCCTATAATCTCTTGATCCAAACTTGTTCATGACATTATTTGTGACCCATAAATGCTTGGCCATGACAATTTTCTATTTTATTAATTTATTTTTGAATTTTAAACCATTTAATTCAAAATTAAATTATATAAAATATGAAAATAAGATATTTTTCAAGATGATTGGATTTTGACCAAACTTGAGGTCCAAGGAAGCCCAAAACACTTGCCAATTTGTGCATGATCATACATTTAAGAGAAAATCAAATTTCTTCAAAAATTTGATTTTATTTGAAAATCATTGAATGCATTCCAAATCAAATCTTCTTGCCTTGTTTTCCTCTCTCAAATCCCTCTATAAATACCAAGCAAGATGCACAACAAAGACACGAAACCTAGCCCCATACACAACCCTCACTTTGCCAAAATTTTTCAAGAATCTTTGAAAATCGATTTTGATTTCAGCTTTCAAGGTGTTTCAACCATCCAATCTTGCTCCTTGACATCCCAGAAGTTAAATCAACCTTTACTTGAAGTAAAACCATCCGTAATCGTGCCCAATCCATTGCTCCGATTTGGTAAATTTGCAAAATTCAATTCTTTTTCATGCATTATTAATGTTGTTTGTGTGTTTGTATCGATTCAGTGGTAATGTTTAGGACATGATTGAACCCTCACATGCAAGTTGACGCCCGAAACTAGTTTGCCATTGTTAGGGCATTTCAAACTGCTTCGATCGAGCCGGCTTGTATAAGCTTTTAGGGCAAACGGATATCACCATTGGATCAGGTCCGATTTAGGGGTAAGGTACCATAGGGCTTTTTATTTTGCATATTTTTCGAAGTTTTCGTGTTTGCTCGCGGAGAAGACGAACGAGCTGGGGCTCCGCCGCTGACTGGACCTAAGACCGGCGAGGATGGCGTGGCGTGATGGGCTCCTCTGATTCACTCTCTCTTTCCAACTGGACCCCACGCGTGCTGACTCGGTTTGACACAATTTCCAGTAGGACGCGTCATCATTTATATTCAATTAATTCTGGCTTTTCAAACACCAATTGCAACATGGCGCAGTGGTTAAGGCTTCGATGAAGGAGATTCTCTCAATGGTTGTGGGTTCAAACCATGCCAAGACCAGATTTGTTTTCTCCTTTACAAACTTCAAACTTTTTTTCATATTTTCATATTATTTAATATTTTCATGCATTTTAATTTCTTTTCAATAATTTTTATCATGCATTAAAAATCATCAAAAATATTTTTCTTTTTGCATTTATCTTCAGAAAATGTTTATTTAATTTATAAAATTAAAAAATATTATTTTGCATGCATGTTTAATTTTATTCATAATTTACCATTTAAATCACATTTAATTAGTTTTTAATTATTAAATTAGCTCCAAAAAATCCCAAAAAAATTATTTTAGCTTATTAATGTTATTTCCAGCATGAAATATTTTTCTCATCTAAAAATTTGCATTTTTACTAACATTTTCCTCTTATTCGATTTCATCGTATTTTCCGATTTTCTCATCTTTTCACAGGTTATTCCGATTCGGACGATTTCCTTTTACCGTTTTCTTTTTTCCAATAATGTAATTGCTCATGGGATGTAATAGTTTTAATTAGGGCTTTTATTTTCCGCAAGTTTAAATTATGTATCTGCCCCAAAGCCATGTAATAGCGTAGAATTTATCTTTCCGCACTTTACCATTCCGCATTTACTTTCCGCACTTATAAACTGTTAGTAATTAGGCGTGTATGGCAAGATAAAATTGAACATAGCCCACTAACTTTCAAGATAAAATATATGAATCAACACACTCTTTTCACACATGCACCCCTTAGGGTAATTCTCTCTCGTTGCCTTTACGAATACAAATGGTCATGTCCCTCGAATGTAGAGGTACTCTAGCACCGTTGCCTTCAAAACAAGTCATCATAGTCCCTTCGATACAAAGATCCTAAGACCCACGATGTCGCCTCCGAATACATGATCTTGACCTCGATTGTCGCCTACTTAAAATGATGATACCCTTCAATGTGCTAGGATACTTCCCAAGTTGCTTTATGACCATCCGATGTCCCTTCGAATGTCCCGCTTACATCCAACAAATAGAGTTACCTACCAACTAATGGTATGGATAGCGCTATTCTAAAGGAACGAAAATAAACACAAAACGACCAATTTCGAGTAGGTAATAAGACTTTTAGTTGCTTGCTCTATCAAAATGTTTTCATACCTCACACTTTTGTCAAAGTTCAAACTCTTTTCAAAACAAAACATTTCCAAACACTTTGTATACATTCCTACATGAATCATTACAAAGTCAAAGCGAAATGCCTTTTCAAAACATTTTGTCAAACACACGTAGCACAATTTTAAAGTGATCTAAGAGCAACTAAGAGCCTGAGATAACTACGGATGGAAAGGGTGCTAATACCTTCCTTTTCATAACCTTCTCCTTACTCGTAATCTAACGAAGGTCTTTTTCGTACTTTTACCTTCCCTTAATTGGATAAAAGAAAAGTCGGGGCGACTTGCTATCCGCACATTTGCGATACAAAACCTACAAAGTCGGCCTTCACCGTATTATGAAAGTGCGACACCGGGAGACACCCTAAAGAGAGAATGCCTTAAGGATTTCTAGATCACCTTTATTGCTTTCATTTTGAATTGCTTGTTTTATCTTTAAGGGTTGCTTGGGTATTATATTTGGGGATCCTACACCGGATCCGTTTCCTTTTAGGTAAGTAGCAATAATCATCGCGACTGCTAGACGATATCGAAACGGTCAACATGATGGCTACGTTAGTGTGACACTTTGAATGTCCCGATACTCTTCATTTCCAAGTTGAGGATAGTATTTGGCTTCGTGGTGTCATCAAGCACTAACTAAACTTTAAAACCTTAATTGACCCATCTTGGCCATTGAAGGTAGTGAGATGGCCGACTTTGGTGTAGACTAAGGTTTGTTGATACCGATACGCTCATTGAGATCGACTTTGGGATATTTTCGGTCGACCACTTGCGCCGTGATTGAAATAAACGCCCACGAGAAAGATCAATGATATGAGATTCCTAGAACCCTTGCATTATTATAGGACAGGATGAACAAACTCGAACTTTGGTGGGTAATCACCTATACCTCTTGCAAGCCTTAACCCTAGGCTCATTGTGTGAATTGTTTGTGTGTGCCAAACATTACATCATGACATCATTCGCATTGCATATCATTTCTAACTATTTCAAGGACCTAGGATTTATCTTTGCTCTGCTTTGTAGGGAATTATGGCTTCTAGAAAGACTATCCGAATCAACTTCATGGGTATACCTTCTCAAAGAATTGGTTTCAGATTCCGACCATGGTCGGTTCATCAAAAGACATGGTTATCTACTTGACTTGGTTATCTCCGGTTTTGAAGAAGATATGATGCACGCCCTATTCCAGCTTCTTCGATCCAAAACACCATTGCTTTACATTCTGCATTATCGCTAGTTCCTACCTTTGAAGAGTTCTCTGCTACTGGGGTACCTATTTTGATCAAATTCCATTCACCGGTCTAGAAAAGGTTCCTAGGTACGAAGACATCGCATCCGCTTTACATCTTAAGCGCCGCATATCAAGCCAATTGGGAAACCGTATGGAGTTAAGGGTTTATTTGCCAAATTCCCGATAAAGAAAGCCCGAGAATTCCTCAAAGTTATGAGTTTCCATGCATTTGAAGACATTGTGGCCGTTAATCTATGTTTTGATTCTATTCCCTAACTCGATCAATTCATAGATGTCAACGCCATCAAGTTGTTCCTCACCCGCAACTCGTGCCTACCTTGCTGGAGATATTCTGCATTCTCTCCACACTGTACTACTAAAGAGACAAGGAACTCTCATGTGTTGCATACCGCTACTTTCCTGTGGTTTATTTCGCACCTTCCTCCATCGCTTTGAAGAACGAACAAAGGTTGAGATGGTCTCAAAGACTAATGTCACTCTCTCTCATTCGATATCCGTTGGAGTCTTTTCTCTCAAAAGGATTTCACCTTCATTGAGCTGCCAGGAGAATTCCTAATGTACCACTACTTGGTATAAGGAGTATTATTTACAACCCTTCTCTAGATCTACGCCGCTTGTTTTTGCTCAAGAGATGGTCCACATGATATGCTTCTCCAAGATATTGTGTTCGACTACAATCACGATCTCCGCATCATCGATTAAGGTTTATACACGCTGGGGCATGGTAAAGAAGACTAATACCAAGACTTTGGGGAACCTGTCATACCCCAAAATTTCCTCCATCTTCTCAAGACATTCATACATCCATACTCAGGATTCCTCAAGGGTCGATCGACAAACCTCTCCTAGACAATCAACCCAAACTAGGGTTTGGTGATTCTCAGATCAAAATGGATTTCCAACATCTCCAATGTTCTTCATGCCTCCTCATATGCTTCCAAGATTCTCCATGACAAGTTTCAAGCTTCACAAGTCAAGTTTCCTCGATAATTGCTCGATGGTTGAAAATCACCAGATAGACAAAAGTCAACGTGGTCAACATATAGTCAAACTTCATGATTTTTGGTCAACATCCTCATTTTGAAGTTACATTCATCATTTGATCAAGGGTTGATCATGATTCATCAAGAAAACTCAAGATTTGCTCAAAAGTCAAACTTTCCAAATTAGGGTTTCTTAGAGAAAAGTCAACTGAACTTTGACTGAGCATAACTTCTTCATACTTTCTCAGAAATTTTTCCACCACCTCTTGTTTTGAAGGAAATTCAATTCTCTACAACTTCATGTCTCACAAGAATGTTCAAAAAATGCTTCATTTGAAGGTATGGATCAAAACATTACAGGTCCTTTTCAAAGTCAACAAAAAGTCAACATTTTGTTTTGAAGATATATTGAGCATGGAAACTCCAATTGAGATGAGACCAAAAAGGTTGGTTAGAGGACTCTTAGAGCTTTCCAAAAAGTCCAAGAACACTCAAAAATGTGGAAAATTGAGCAAGATACACTATTTAGAAGTTGGGCAATTTTGGACAATTGCACAAAAGGACATTTTGGTCAAAATGCAAAATTTTCCAAATAGGCCTATAATCTTTTGATCCAAACTTGTTCATGACATTATTTGTGACCCATAAATGCTTGGCCATGGCAATTTTCTATTTTATTGATTTATTTTTGGATTTTAAACCATTTAATTCAAAATTAAATTATATAAAATATGAAAATAAGATTTTTTTTCAAGGAGAATGATTTTATATCATGCTTGAGGTCCAAGAGAGCCCATGATTCTTACCAATTTCGTGCTAGCCTTCACATTGATGAGAAAATCAAATTTTTTCCAATATTTGATTTTATTTGAAAAAATATAAATGCACATTCAAGATCAAATCTTTTTTCCTCCTCTTTGCCATCCCAAATCACTCTATAAATAGCCAGCAAGTTCACAAGACAAGGACACAAAACCCTAGCCCTTACAACAACCCTTATTTTGTCAAAAATTTTCAAGAATTGTCCAAAATCGTTTGAATTTCCACCACTTTCAAATTTCAAAAATCGCTCCATTGTGTTCGGAGGTAAGATTGAGTAAGTATACATCCTTGCCATTGATCAAACCATCCGTAATCGAGCCATATACATACATACATATTCAATTTTTCTTGATTTTTGCATTTACTATTCTCGCGTGTTTCCACCGATTCTAATGCTTTTATTGTACCCCGAGATTCATATACACGATATGGGCAATCGCTTTACGGCTTGAACATCAAATCGCACGCTGCTATGTTAGGTTCGAGGAACTGCTCGTTCGAATCGATCGACTGAGACGATTTGGCCAAAACTAATACCACCATTGACCTTAAGGTCGATTTAGGGGTAGGTGTTCTTTTCCGCTTATTCATCGTATTTTGGTGTTGAGGATTTGATCGCCGGAGACGATCGAGCTGGGGTCTTCTGCCGCTGACCGGCTGACCCCTGGTCGGGCGTGGCTATAACGCGCTTTGATTCGCTCTCTTTCCAATCGACCCCACGCTGTCGACTTGTTTGACCACATCCGTGACGCGTCATCATTCAAATGCATTTGTTTTTGTCTTTTCTAACACCAAAAGCCAGTGGCCTAGTGGTTAAGGCGCTCGCTGATAGATGCTCTCCCATGTCATGAATTCGAACCTCAAAGGGACCAGATTTGTTTTCTTTTTACAAACTTCAAACCTTTTCATATTTTCTTATTTTTTAATATTTTACATTCATTTTAATTAATTTCAATATTTTTTATCATGCATTTTAAAATACCAAAAATATTTTTCCTTTTGCATTTATTTTCATAAAATGTTTATTTAATTTATAAAATTAAAAAATATTATTTTGCATGCATATTTATTTTTATTCATGATTTACCATTTAAATCACTTTTAATTAGTTTTTAATTATTAAATTGCATCCAAAAAATCCCAAAAATTATTTTAGCATATTTATGTTATTTCCAGCATGAAATATTTTTCTCATTCAAAAATTTACATTTTTACTAACATTTTTCTCTTATTCGATTTCTCTCGATTTTCCGATTTCTCATCTTTTTCACAAAGTTATCCTGCTTTGATGATTTTTCTTATCGCTTTTTTCCAATAATGTAATTTCTCATGGGATGTAATAGTTTTAATTAGGCTTTTATTTTCCGCAGTTTAAATTATGTATCCGCCCCAAAGCCATGTAATAGCGTAGGATTTATCTTTCCGCATCTTTATACTTCCGCATTTTAATTTCCACCCTATAAACCGCTAGTAATTAGGCGTATGGCAAGATAAAATGGACATAGCTCAACTAATTTCCAAGATAAAATATCCGAAATCAACACACTCTTTCACACATGCACCCCTTAGGGTAATTCTCTCGCTCTTTACGAATACAAATGGTCAAGTCCTCGAACGTAGAGGTATTCTAGCACCGCTGCTTCAAAACAAATCATCATAGTCCCTTCGATACAAAGATCATAAGACCCACGATGTCGCCTCCAAATACATGATCTTGACCTCGATTGTCGCCACGAAAATGATGATAGTCCCTTCGAATGTGCTAGGATACTTCCTACAAGTTGCCTCTATGACCATCCGATGTCCCTTCGAATGTCCCGCTTACATCCAACGAATGTTACCTACCAACTAATGGTATGGATAGCACTATTCTAAAGGAACGAAACAATACGAAAATGACCCATTCGAGTAGGTAATAAGACTTTAGTTGCTTGCTCTATCAAAATTTTTCACACCTCACACTTTTGTCAAAGTTCAAACTCTTTTCAAAACGAAACATTTCCAAACACTTTGTATACATTCCTACATGAATCATTACAAAGTCAAAGCGAAATGCCTTTTCAAAACATTTTTGTCAAACACACAAAGCACAATTTTAAAGTGATCTAAGAGCAACTAAGAGCCTGTAGATAACTACGGATGGAAAGGGTGCTAATACCTTCCTTTTCATAACCTTCTCCCTTACTCGTAATCTAACGGGTCTTTTTTCTGTACTTTTACCTTCCCTTAATTGGATAAAAGAAAAGTCGGTGGCGACTCTTGCTATCCGCACATTTGCGATACAAAACCTACAAAGTCAGCTTCACCGTGTTACTGTAATCGCGATACGGGGACACACCCTAAAGAGAGAATGCCTTAGGATTTCTAGCTCACTTTTATTGCTTTTTGTTTGACTTGCTTGCTTTATCTTTAAGGGTTGCTTGGGTATTATATTTGTGGGGATCCTACACCCGATCCGGTTTCCTTTTAGGTAAGTAGCAATAATCGTCGACCGTTAGACGATATCGAAACGGTCAACATGATGGCTACGTTAGTGTGACACTGATGTCATGATACTCTTCATTTCCAAGTCGAGGATAGTATTTGGCTTCGCGTGGTGTCATCAAGCACTAACTAAACTTTTAGAACCTTAATTGACCCATCTGGCCATTAGAAGGTAGTGAGATGGCGGCTTTGTGTAGACCGAGGTTGGTTGATACTGATGCTACGCCATTGAGATCGACTTTGGGATATTTTCGATCGACCACTTGGTAGTCGATTGAAAAAACGCCCACGAGAAAGATCAATGATGAGATTCCTAGAACCCTGTTACTATTATAGGACGATGAACCAACTCAAACTTTTGGTGGGTAATCACCTATACCTCATGCAAGTCTTAAACCTAGGCTCATTGTGTGAATTGTTTGTGTGTGCCAAACATGACATCATGACATCATTTCCATTGCATATCATTTCTAACTATTTCAAGGACCTAGGATTTATCTTTGCTCTATTTTGTGGTATTATGGCTTCTAGAAAGACTATCGAATCAACTTCATGGGTATACCTTCTCACCAAAGAATTGGTTTTAAATTTCGACCATGCTCGCCCATCAAAAGACATGGTTATCTACTTGATTTGGTTATTCCGCTTGAAGAAGATATGATGCATGTCCTATTCCAGCTTCTTCGATCCAAACACCATTGCTTTACATTCCCGCATTATAAGTTAGTTCCTACCTGGAAGAGTTCTCTAAGCTACTGGGATACCTATTCTTGATCAAATGCCATTCACCGGTTTGAAAAGGTCCTAAGTACGAAGACATTGCATCGCCTTACATCTAAGCGCTTTATTGAAGCCAATTGGGAAACAAGAAGGGAGTTAAGGGTTTACTTTCCAAGTTTTAAGAAAGCCCGAGAATTCCTCAAAGTTATGAGTTTCATGCATTTGAAGATATTGTGGCCTTGCTAATCTATGGTTTGGTTCTATTTCCTAACTCGGATCAATTCATAGATGTCAACGCCATCAAGTTGTTCTCACCCGTAATCCCGTGCCTACTTTACTGGGACATCCTCACATTTCTCCACACTGCATTATCAAGAGACAAGGAACTCTCTGTGTTGTATACCGCTACTTTCAAGGTGGTTTATTTCACCTTCCTCCATCGCTTTGAAGAATGAACAAAGGTTGAGATGGTCTCAAAGGTTAATGTCACTCTCTCATTCAGATATCCGTTGGAGTCTTTTCTCTCAAAAGGACTTCACCTTCATCGAGCGCCAGGAGAATTCCTAATGTACCACACTTGGTATAAGGGAGGTATTACTTACAACCCTTCTCTAGCTCTACGTCATTGGTTTTGCTCAAGAGATGGTCCGCATGATATGCTTCTCCAAGATATTGTGTTCGACTACAATCACGATCTCCGCATTACCGACGAAGGTTCATACACGCTGGGCATGGTAAAGAAGACCGATACCAAGACTTTGGGGCACCGTAACTCCATTCCTTGGGAACCTTACTCAAATGGGTGCGAGCTCGAGCTCAAAACCTCATGATGCCATTCACTGCTTTACCGAATTATGGAACTCTATAGGTGACGATCCTATATCGTTCTCCATCCCGACATGCCTACCGATTTTGAAGACTTGAAGAGATCCCGGATTCAATTTCAAAGAAGAAAGGGATACCTTGAAGCTCGAGTTATGCAAGTGAGAAGAAAGTGCTAGAGTTGACCAAACTACTTCACGAGGAGCGAATCATCAACGCCTATCTCGGCACCAAGAGGAACCTCCCATGGGAGACTTAGAGCTTTAGGATTTATATGTTTTCTTTTATTTGTTTGAACTATCTTTTGTACTTAAAAAGAAAAAGAATAAAAAGAGTACTAATAAATGTTTGTTCATTGCTTGTTTAACAAATTTAAATCTCTAAGGTCCTTGAAAACATTGCATTGCATCCGCATAAACATTGCATATCATAGCATAACATTGCATCACAGGTACATTGAAGATTGGTTTTCTCATTTGCTCGCTATTTATTTTAGCAAATGGCTCTTGAACCCCACAAAGATCTTCAAGCTCGTAATGCCTGGGCCACAGATGTTTACCACTTGGTCCAAGGCCAAGAAGATTCAAGAAGCTCATCAATAGAAGAAGAAGGTTGTTGGTCTTCTCAACATGGGCAGACGCTACAAAGGTGGTCCTAGAGTGGTTAGTCGAATTGAGCTCTCTGAAGGAAGTGTCAAGAAGGAGGATGAGCAAAGTAACAAGGGTGATGGCGAAGGCAGCAAAGATGAGCCCAAAAGACTATGATGATGGCCAATACTGATAAGATGACAAGTACAAACAACTTGAAGACCGATCAATGTCGTGGAAAACTCAAGATGTCCGGCTGAATTTTGATGATCCGAGTCTTGTCTCGTGTTGTGATTCCTCCCAAGTTCAAAGTTCCAACTTTGCTAAGTATGATGGCATGTCTTGCCCTAAGTCGCATTTGAAGTCCTATGTTCAAGATCAACCCCACACCGATGATGTAAAGTCAGGATGCACTATTTTCAAGAGAGTTTGTCCTAACCCGGAGTGGTATTATCACTAGAGAATGACCGTATCCGTATTTGGAGTGACTTAGCGATGCTTTCTACGCAAGATGAGTACATGTCAATTGACACCCACCGCATGCAACTACAAAGCATGTCTATGGGTCGTGATGAGAAGTTCAAGGAGTATGCTCGTAAATGGAGAGATATAGCAGCGAGTTCAACCACCCTTGTCCAATAGGGAGTTGGTTGATATGTTTATGGAACACTAACAGCCCTTCTTCAATCATCCGATTGAAACCTCACCGGATTCACCGAAATGATATTGACAAAGAGCGATTGAAGTCGGTATCAAGAGTGGAAAGATTCATGAGATCATCTTCAAATGCTAAGAGATCTTTTGGCAAGTAAGAAAGAAACTAATGTCAGTATGGTCGAAAAGCCGAGCCAAGACCGACCGCTGCTCAATCTGTGGGGCCAGGATCTCCAATCCTACATCAAGACAACCTCGCCGAGACAACGCGTAGTTTAACACGCCACGAAGACAGCTT
This sequence comes from Vicia sativa, assembly GCA_021764765.1. Classification (NCBI taxonomy): domain Eukaryota; kingdom Viridiplantae; phylum Streptophyta; class Magnoliopsida; order Fabales; family Fabaceae; genus Vicia; species Vicia sativa. Next base: position 265,075,276 of record CM038795.1, read on the forward strand.
TACAAAGATCAACATGCCATTGTCGCAAGCCTTGCAACACATGTTGAAAGCAGAATGACACTTGAGGGATCCTCCTCGAATGTCAACACTTCCTCTCCGAGATACAATCCTAATGCTAGTGTGCTTACCATTCCAATAGCCCTGACATAGTATCGATGATTGTTGGGCTCAAGAACAAGATTCAAGATATGCTTGCAGATCGAGTTTGATCCTCCCGCTGAGACTCAATGTGATCAACGCGCCTATGCCTAATCATGACAAGAGTTCCAATGTTGTTGGTGAAGATACTTATGTTTTCAACATAGATGACTCGACCATTCCTCCGATGACCGTTAAGAAGAATTTGCTGCAAGCCGTGTCAATCCAGATGCCCAGAGAATTGTCTGGTGCCCATCCGCACCGATGGTTGTGCTTGGTCGAGAAGACATGTTCAAGGTATGATGGATAACCGTGAGATACTATTTCAAACCACCGTGCGTGTCGGTGAAGAAATGTCTGTTGAAGATTGACAATGCGAATGAAATTGCACTATCTGTGGGATACCTGGGCAGCCAAGTGGAAAGTATGATTACATGGTGAAGTACATTGTCTCGAGAGCTACAAGATTCCTATTGAAGATGTTAAACAACCGGATGGGGTGACGATTTCCCGTAAGACTATGCCGATGTTAACACATAAGGATTTCCTCTCACGATCCCGTGCCTAGAGTGGCACCTCTCATCATTACTTCTCCAAGACCGCCCATATTCCTCCGAAAGTATCCTTGGAATTATGGAGTCGATGTTTACTATCATGGCGCCAAGCAAGACCTCCACCATTGAAGATCTTACATTGAAGCTACCATTCCCGACATTGACAACATCACCGATCAAGTAAGGTGACCAGAACCGAAGAGGTTCTCCAGAGATCTCTCCTCCAAAAGACACCGCGACTCCAACTGATTCCAAATTTATTCAACCCATTCCCAAGCTAGAGGGAAGAAAGGACTCATCCCGCTCAACTGTATGCCAAAGGAAGTTGTCAAGACACCTCCAAACAAGAAATGGAGGAAATTTCAAGATTATCAAGAAGAGTGACTACAATGTGTGGAAAAATGGGACAGACCATCCAAGATATCCATGCTTGCTCGCTTCTGTGCTCGAGGCTCATGCTAACGCCCGTGAAGTTTCAAGAATGCTCACGCACTGCAAGACACTACCACCGACAGCTTTGAAGTTTGTATTGCTAGCCTCTGCCAACAACGGCCTAGGCTTCTCGATGTCGATTTGACTCTTCCCGAAAGAACATCACAAAGCCTTGCATCTCTCTGAATGCAAGGGCCTACATTGTCTCATGTTTTGGTGGATACGGTTCGCTGAATATCCTTCCAAGATCGCTTTTGATCGACTTGATGTCAAGGGGTTCTCGAGACCCCATAATTGTGAGAGCTTTGATGGTTCTAAGTTTAATGTTTGAGAGCTCTCATCATCAAAGTCGGTTCCCGACTTTTGATTCCACTTTTGTCATGGACATCCGTCAAATTATTCTTGCCTACTTGACGCCTTGATACATGGGCACCGTCATATTTCTACCCTACATCGGTCAAGTACCCGTGAAAGGGAAAGTTGTTACAAGATGTGGTAAGAAGAGTATATGGTCACCATCTACAATCATTCCGATATCTCGAGATGGAGGGTGAATTCTTCGAGACCTCGTCAAGCTTTTGAAAAATCCCGAGTCATGCTCGTTGACTCTCTTACTCCCGGTTACACAAGTCCCGCTTAGGATGGCCTCACCGAAAGATGCTCAAGTCGCAGCTAAAGAAGGTAGTACTATTTGGGTCACCTCGATCTCCCTTTCAAATTTGACAAGACCGGTTTAGGCTTCACCATCAAAGGTCAAGATGATACGCGAACGCGTGCCGCCAACTTCCTTTCCACATCGCCGTAGTGGAATCCATGATATGAAGACGACGACTTCGACATCAAAGAATGGATCTTCCCAACTCCCGACAACGGACTCAAAGAATTGGAAGATCAAGACGCTATACCAATCTCCTTTAGTCGAGTAATTGCTTTTGTTTTGTTTTGCTTTTCTATGTTTTGAACAATAAACTTTGAAAGCCTAGTGCCTTACCCGCATCGTGGCTCGCTTGTGAGGGATATTATCTCGTCATTTGCATATTTTCATTCAATAAATCGTTGGACGTTTGCATTCAATTGTTTGTTTTTTTACTTTATCACCCCTTCAAAAAGCTATGTGTTTCTTACACACACCCACGTGATACATCGCGTAATCATCCGAATCTCGCTGATAACAATTTATGCTATTGCTAAATATGACTTCGATAATCCGATCTACCAAGTCAAGACGAAAGTGAGGAAGATTGTGAAGTGCCGTGAGAACTTGTCGATCACAAGCAAGAAGATCGAGTTATACACCACACCAAGAGTAGGTCGAGGTTGTGAACTGGGCATCGATGAAGATGTAAAAGAGATCAAGATAGAGCGGTCTTGAGAATGTTGTTAAAGGAAGATTGATCCGATGCTACGAGACTATATTGAGGTTTTTGCTTGGTCATACGAAGACATGCCGTGGTTGGACATTGATATTGTGGTACACATCGATTGGCGAAAAAAAGGTTTTCTCCCAAAGAAATGTAAGGTTCGCGTGATACATCCCGAGATGTCGAGAAAATCAAAGTCGGGTTATGAAACAGCTCAACACCGCTTTCTTAGTCACATTTCATATCCACAATCATGAATGTGGTACCTGTACTCTAAGAAGGATGGCAAGGTACGATGTGTGTGGATTACGTAGATTTGAACAAAGCGAGTCCGAAAGACGATTTCCACTTCCTCATATTGATGTTCGTTGACAACACCGCCAAAGATAAGGTTTTCCTTCATGGATGGTTTCTCCTACATAATCGATCAAAATGGCGCTCAAGACATGGAGAAGACTACTTTGTTACACAATGGGGCACTTTCTACAAAGTTATGCCGCTCGATCAAGAACGCGGCGCCACTTATCGCTATGGTGACATTATTCCATGACATGATTCATCACGAGATAGAGGTCTACGCCGACGACATGATAGCTCGATCACGCATCAAGAAGAACATCTTGATCATTTGCGTAAACTGCTTGATAGGTGAAGAAGTATAGATCGAGACTTAATCCTAACAAGTGCACTTTTGAGTCGATCCGAAAACTCCTAGGGTTTGTCATGGTAAAGGTATTGTTGATCCCGCCAAGGTTAAAGCGATTCAAGAAATGCCACCCCGCACCGAGAAGGAAGTCGAGGTTTCAACGATTAAACTACATTGCCGATTCATTGCACATTTAATCGCTACTTGTGAGCCAATCTTCAAGTTACTTAAGAAAGATCAAGTGGAAGAATGGAACGACGATTGCTGATCGCTTTGACAAAATCAAGGAGTACTTCATGTAATCCTCCTATCCCGATGCCGCCTCAAGGAAGACCTCTTATCATGTACTTGATAAAGTTAGAGAACTCAATGGATGTGTGTTGGGGCAACATGACGAGTCTGGTCGAAAAGAGCATGCAATATACTACCTTAGCAAAAGTTTACCGATCGTGAAACAAGATACTCACAATGAGAAAACTTGCAACGCTTTGGGCTGCTCACGACTAAGACAAGATATGTTGACTCACACTACCTTGTTGATTTCAAGATGGATCCGATAAAATACATATTTGAGAAACCAGCCTTCCCGAAGAATAGCAAGATGGCAAATGATCCTGACCGAGTATGACATCCAAGACACTTCTCGAAAGCGATCAAAGGGAGTGTAGTAGCCATCATTTGGCTCATCGTCAGATGACTATCACCCATGCGCTCAATTTCCAGATGAAGATGTTTTACTAGTCACAGATCAGAAGAACTAGGCCCCACGAAGGACCCGAACAAGGATCCCGATGGACCATGGTCTTTGATGGAGCCTCAAACGCACTTGGCAATGGCATGGCGCCATCATTACATCCCCTACAAAGTGACATACGCCTTTCACCGTCAGACTCTGTTTCAGCTGCACTAACAACATTGCCGAATACAAAGCGTGCATCATGGGTATCAAAGCTGCTATTGACTTAAGAATCAAGTTCTTTTAAGGGCGAATGGGATACGAAGCATCTGAATCTTATTCCGTATCGAGAGCATGTTCTGAGTTTGATCCCCTACTTCGAAGAGATTACTTTCATCACATTCCACGAGAAGAGAATCCATGCATTACATTAGCTACTATGTCATCTATGTTCAAAGTCAGATGGGACAACGAGGCTCCCCAGATCATCATTCAGAAGATTGACGAACCAGCGTATTGTTATGAGCTTGATACGAAAGAGAAACCTTGGTACTACGACGTGAAGAGGTATCTTGAGACTCAAGAATAACTCAGGGCATCTCACAATGATGAGAAGTTCTTGAGAAGATTTGCATCCAAATTCTTCCTCAAAGAACGGATCTTATACAAGCGCAACCACGACTTGTGCTTACTCCACTGTAGACCGAAAACAAAGAATACGTATCATGGAAGAGTTACACAAGGCGCATTTGGTACTCATTCCAAAGGACATACGATGGCTAAGAAGATTTTGAGAACGGGTTACTATTGGTCCACCATGGAAGTCGATTGTCACCGCTTACGCCGATCTTGTCACAAATGCCGATTTATGCATAAAGTACACGCACTCTAGTACCGAATGTTTTAACCGCCTTTTGCAATGTGGGGCATTGACACGATCGGAGAAATCAAGCCTACCACTTCCAACGGACATCGTTTCATCCTTGTGGCAATTAATTATTTTACCAAGAGGCAGCCTCGTCAGATCGTTACCAAGAATGTCAGGCTCGATTTATCAAACATAATCTTATCTGTCGATATGGCACTCCCGAAAGGATTATCACAGATAATGGCTCTAATCTCAACAACAAGATGATCATCGAACTCTGCACGCAGTTCGAGATCAAACATCACAACTCTTCTCCTTATCGGCCTAAGATGAATGGCGCAGGGAAGCCGCCAACAAGAACATTAAGAAGATTATAAAATGATGTTGACTTACAAAGATTGGCATGAGATGTTACCATTTGCTCTTCATGGTTATCGACTAAAGTACGAACATCAATGTGGGCAACCCCTTCTCTTGATACGGTATGGAAGGCCCCACCCATCGAGGTTCGATTCCTCAACCGTAGTCCTCCAAGACGCAGAGTCACGAAGACGATGGGTCCGCATCGCCGACCGATTAACTTGATTGATGAGAACGACGCATCCATTTGCCATGGATGATCTATCGAAGCGAATGATCGAGCATTCAACAAGAAGGTCAAGCACCAAGTCTTCCAAGCGGTGATCTAGTAGTCAAGCGATCATTCTTCCACAAGGTGATCCTGTGGGTAAATGGACTCCCACCACGAGGGACCGCTTGTAGTCAAGACAAGATTTTCCTGGAGCTATGATACTTAGCACCATGGATGGTGAAGACTTTCACACCCGTGAATGCGACATAGTCAAAAATACTACGATAAAGAGACCCGCTAGGTCGATCGACCTAGGCAAAAATAAGGGCATCCCCGAACCAAAAGGGTTCGGCAAAATTTAAGGATATATACAAAAATGTACACCCAAGTCGAAAACCCGAAAAGGCTTGGGCAAAAAGGGTATCCCAGAGATCAAAACCCGAAAGGGCGGTCTAGGCAAAAGTTGGGATTAAGCGCACGACTATGTCTCTTCCGTGTCACCTACTTCCGCACTACTATCAAGATTCAAGATTCAAATGGTAAGATCGATTCACTCACTTTCATCGACAAAGAAAGAGATGAGATAGTTGAAATATATGAGTACTAGCATAGTTGGAACTTAACGAGATTGTTTCCGATAGCTTTTATTTTTCTTATGTACAAACTACTTGGCCATACGCCACCTTTCAAATAAATACAGGTTTCTTTCTCTTTACAATTTGTTTTTGTTGTTGTTTGCATAAAGTCCAACGTTTGCTTTGAATGATTATATGCATTTGACAATAAAAATCTATTTACAAACATGCGAAAAGAACATACGAAAGTAATTACTACAGGCTTCAGGATTTGAGATGACAACGGAGGTCACCAATGCATTTCCCCCACAGAGCGTGATCCCCACAGAAATGTCACTCATCACAAAATCTTCCCAACAAAGAAGAGGAGGATCCCCAAGCAGTGATTCCACTCAACTTAATCAGGCCACATCAACGGCCGAGGTACTTATCCCCGGCGGATGTCTCTCAATAGTTCCCTTTCTCCAAAGAAGAGTGTCCAAACCCAGAACTTGGTCAGATAGTGCATCGGAGGAAGCTTACATCTTTCTTTTCCCTAGCCAGAGTTTCCAACGGGTTCCAGACTCTTCCAACCCGTTCTCCCGACAACTACCATTTACTCTCTAGTAGGATTTACGCGCAAAATCCCCGATAGAGTACCTCCCAGACTCTCCACAGCAGGATTGTCAACAATATCTAGCCTTAAGACTTGGTCAGATAGTGCACCGGAGGAATCAAACTTTTCTTTCTTCTCAGGATCTTCATCCTCAAACAGAAGCCAGAAATCTCCAAGAAGAACATCCGCATCTTCTTCAAGATGGATATGTTTTGAAATACCACAACATCTAACAATATTCTATCAAAGTTTCTCTTGTTTTTTCCAAAACAGGTGAAAATCACTTCTAAAACAAACAGGTCCAAGATTAAGACCCGAATCCAGACGGGAAAACTATCTAAAAGACCGCCCTAGTTGTCCTCCGACAACTGGTCCAGGATTAAGACCAATCCGACGGAAAACTATCTGAACGACCGCCCTCGTTTTCCTCCGACAACGGATCCAGGATTAATACCCGAAGCCAGACGGGAAACCTTGTCCGAACGATCACAAGTTATCCTCCAATAACAGGCAGTGGATCAACACCCGATGCACAACAAGGAAGATATCCACGTTTTGCCAACTACTACCTCCTCGTGGTAGTCAAAGACGAAGAACTATTCGACTCTATCTTATTATCAATGAACTACAAAGTCCGGCATACCTGTTTGGATGGCATCTTAAGCCCATCTCCGATTACTTGTCAACATTTCTCCACTTTCGTATCCGCATATTTGGTTAAAAACCAATACAAACCGATAGCTTCATTCAAAGATGAGCACGAAGTCTAACATACGACTCCCTCCGGATGGCATCTTAAGCCCATCTACATGCTCCTTCCACTATCAAGACCATCTATAGAGCCTAGCGTACGGCTCACTCCTCAGCATCGATCTTTCCAGATGGCATCTTAAGCCCATCCCTATCAATTTTCCTATTCAGACGACATTCTCGAGTCTAGCATACGACTCATTCCCCAGCGAAGTCTATACATTCTCTAAATGGCATCTGTAAGCTTATTCCCGCCAACAACGAGTGCAAATTTTCAAGTGTACTCGAGTGTTCAATCATCTTCTACCTCCGTGTCACGAAGGCACGCATGCCAATCTAACCCTTCCAAGACAAGAAGATTGAACAGGCAGTCATCATACCCCAAAATTTGCCCTCCATCTTCTCAAGGCATTTCATACATCTATACTCAAGGATTCCTCAAGGGTCGATCGACAAACCTCTCCTAGACAATCAACCCAAACTAGGGTTTGGTGATTCTCGATCAAAGTGGAGTTCCAACATCTCCAATGTTCATCATGCCTCCTCATATGCTTCAAAGATTCTCCATGTCAAGTTTCAAGCCACAAGTCAAGTTTCCCATAATCGCTCGATGGTTGAAAATCACTGTATTGGACAAAAAGTCAATTGTGCTCAACATACAATCAAACTTCATAATTTTTGGTCAACATCCTCATTTTGAAGTTACATTCATCATTTGATCAAGGGTTGATCATGATTCATCAAGAAAACTCAAGATTTGCTCAAAAGTCAAACTTTCTAAATTAGGGTTTCTTTGAGAAAATTCAACCAAACTTTGACTGAGCATAACTTCTTCATACTTTCTCAAAAAATTTTCCACCACCTCTTGTTTTGAAGGAAATTCAATTCTCTGCAACTTCATGTCTCACAAGAATGTTCAAAAAATGCTTTATTTGAGAGGTATGGATCAAAACATTATAGGTCCTTTTCAAAGTCAACAAAAAGTCAACTTTTGGTTTTGAAGATATATTGAGCATGGAAACTCCAATTGAGATGAGACCAAAAAGGTTGGTTAGAGGACTCTTAGATATTTCCAAAAAGTCCAAAAACACTCAAAAATGTGGAAAATTGAGCAAGATACACTATTTAGAAGTTGGGCAATTTTGGACAATTGCACAAAAGGACATTTTGGTCAAAATGCAAAATTTTCCAAATGGGCCTATAATCTCTTGATCCAAACTTGTTCATGACATTATTTGTGACCCATAAATGCTTGGCCATGACAATTTTCTATTTTATTAATTTATTTTTGAATTTTAAACCATTTAATTCAAAATTAAATTATATAAAATATGAAAATAAGATATTTTTTCAAGATGATTGGATTTTGACCAAACTTGAGGTCCAAGGAAGCCCAAAAGACTTGCCAATTTCGTGCATGATCATACATTTAAGAGAAAATCAAATTTCTTTCAAAAATTTGATTTTATTTGAAAATCATTGAATGTATTCCAAATCAAATCTTCTTGCCTTGTTTTTCCTCTCTCAAATCCCTCTATAAATACCAAGCAAGATGCACAACAAAAGACACGAAACCCTAGCCCCATACACAACCCTCACTTTGCCAAATTTTTTCAAGAATCTTTGAAAATCGATTTTTGATTTCCACCGCCAAGGTGTTTCAACCATCCAATCTTGCTCCTTGACATCCCAGCAAGCGAAATCAACCTTTACTTGAAGCAAAACCATCCAGAATCGTGCCCAATCCATTGCTCCGATTTGGTAAATTTGCAAAATTCGAATTTCTTTTTTCATGCATTATTAATGTTGTTTGTGTGTTTGTATCGATTCAGGGTAATGTTTAGGACATGATTGAACCTCACATGCAAGTTGACGTCCGAAACTAGTTTGCCATTGTTAGGCATTTCAAACTATTTCGATCGAGCCGGCTTGATAAGCTTTTAGGGCAAACGGATATCACCATTGATTCGTAAGGTCCGATTTAGGGGTAAGGTACCATGGCTTTTCATTTTGCATATTTTTCGAAGCGTGTTTGCCTCGTTTGAGAAGACGATCGAGCAGGGTCTGCCGCTGACACGACGAAGACCGCGAGGATGGCGCGTGATGGGCTCCTCTCGATTCACTCTCTTCCAACTGGACCCCACGCCGGCCGACTCGGTTTGACTCAATTTCTAGACGCCATCACTTATATTCAATTAATTCGCTTTTCAAACACCAATTGCAACATGGCGCAGTTGGTTAAGGTGGGATGAAGGAGATTCTCTCAATGGTTGTGGGTTCAAACCATGCCAAGACCAGATTTTTTCTCCTTTACAAACTTCAAACTTTTTTCATATTTTCATATTATTTAATATTTTCATGCATTTTAATTTCTTTTCAATAATTTTTATCATGCATTAAAATCATCAAAATATTTTTCTTTTGCATTTATCTTCAAAATGTTTATTTAATTTATAAAATTAAAAATATTATTTTGCATGCATGTTTAATTTTATTCATAATTTACCATTTAAATCATATTTAATTAGTTTTTAATTATTAAATTAGCTCCAAAAATCCCAAAAATTATTTTAGCTTATTAATGTTATTTCCAAGATGAAATATTTTTCTCATCTAAAATTTGCATTTTTACTAACATTTTCCTCTTATTCGATTTCATCGTATTTTCGATTTTCTCATCTTTTCACAAAGTTATTCGATTCTGACGATTTTTTACCGCTTTCTTTTTCCAATAATGTAATTGCTCATGGGATGTAATAGTTTTAATTAGGGCTTTTATTTTCCGAAGTTTAAATTATGTATCCGCCTAAAGCCATGTAATAGCGAGATTTATCTTTCCGACTTTACCATTCCGCATTTAGTTTCCGCACTTATAAACCGTTAGTAATTAGGCGGTATGGCAAGATAAAATTGAACATAGCCCACTAACTTTCAAGATAAAATATCCGAATCAACACACTCTTTTCACACATGCACCCTTAGGGTAATTCTCTCGCTGCCTTTATTAATACAAATGGTCATGTCCTCGAATGTAGAGGTATTCTAGCACCGCTGTTTCAAAACAAGTCATCATAGTCCCTTCGATACAAAGATCATAAGACCCACGATGTCGCCTCCGAATACATGATCTTGACCTCGATTGTCGCCTACAAAAATGATGATAGTCCCTTCAAATGTGCTAGGATACTTCGTACAAGTTGCTTTCTATGACCATCCGATGTCCCTTCGAATGTCCCGCTTACATCCAACAAATAGAGTTACCTACCAGCTAATGGTATGGATAGCTCTATTCTAAAGGAACGTAAAATAAACACAAAAACGACCAATTCTGAGTAGGTAATAAGACTTTTAGTTGCTTGCTCTATCAAAATGCTTTTCACACCTCACACTTTTGTCAAAGTTCAAACTCTTTTCAAAACAAAACATTTCCAAACACTTTGTATACATTCCTACATGAATCATTACAAAGTCAAAGCGAAATGCCTTTTCAAAACATTTTGTCAAACACACGTAAAGCACAATTTTAAAGTGATCTAAGAGTAACTAAGAGCCTGAGATAACTACGGATGGAAAGGGTGCTAATACCTTCCCTTTTCATAACCTTCTCCCTTACTAAGAATCTAACGAAGGTCTTTTTCGTACTTTTACCTTCCCTTAATTGGATAAAAGAAAAGTCGGTACTCTTGCTATCGCACATTTGCGTATACAAAACCTACAAAGTCAGCTTCATCAGACATGTAAAGCAAATTTTAAAAAATGAGCTAAGCAATTAAGAGCCCATAGATAACTATGGATGGAAAGGATTCTAATACCTTCCCTTTTCATAATTACCTCCCGAACTCATAATCTATCAAAGGTATTTATTTTTCTTTTCACCTTTCCTTTATTGGATAAAAGAAAAGTCGGTTGCGACTCTTGCTATCCACAACATTTGCGATAAAACGCAAAACAAACAAGTCAGTTCTCCCGCCGTGTTACAACCACTGTAAAACTTCTGTTGACTTTTACATTTCTTCTTTTCAAACTTACTATCCTTTCGCAAGAATTTTCCTTTAACGGCCAAACCTTCACCAACCGTCTAAGGTTTATGCTCCTTTCGTTCATTCAAGTCCTTCGAGTACAAGATTGATTGAACTTCTTCAAAGGTCAGGGGCACTCTTCCATACAAGAGGTGTTTTTGAAGTGAGCATGTGATTTGGGCAAAGCGCATAACATCAACAACGCTTGATCTTCATCATCGGTCTTCACATCAATATTTTCAACATCAAGAACCAGCTTGTTGAACATATCCAACTGCTTAGCCAACACTTTGTCTTCAATCATCTTGAATGAATACAATGCTTGCTTCAGGTAGAGTCGATTCACCAAGGATTTTCTCATGTACAAACAATCATGTTTAACCCATAAATCTTCCGCCGTTGTCTCCTTTGATACCTGGCGAAGAACCTTATCACCAAGGCTCAACAAAATTGCATTGTGGGCTTTCTCTATCATCGCCATCTTCTCAGCTTTCATTAACGTTTCGTTCATGGCTGCTTCTCCTTTCAACGCATCCAAACAACCCTGATGAACCAGTAGGGATTTCATCTTCAAGCGCCATAGACCAAAATTGTTCACTCCGATGAAATTTTCAATCTCACACTTTGTTGAAGGCATCTCATCCACGCTCACTTCACTAATTTGTTGTGAATGGGATGCCTTGGAAACAGAGTATAAACTTGTTGCTTAATGATCAAGAAACGATTAAGGTAGGGGAAGGAATGAAGAACACGATGAACACAAGAATTGGTAATTAATTGCTATTCTTTTCTCCCTCTTAAAATAAGATTACAAGTATACAAGAATAAAAAATAACCATCTCACCCTAAATTAGGATTTGCAGTATGCAATGACGAGAGACTAGTATGTTATTCATAATAAACCTAACATACTAAAGTAATGGGCTATTATCACAAATACACATTACAAGATAACTTAGGATACAAGCTAACTTAACCAATTGGACATAACAAACAGGGCCAATTCAATGCTAACAATCCTAACATCCTTCGACACTATAAGCTAGAACACACTTCGAATACAACTTGTAACACTTCAACAACACCATGTGAGAAACCTTCGACTGCATCCTAAACTCTGTCGAACACGTGAATCAAGATACTACCATGACCCAATAGAGTTTGATTCAATATATTGCAATATTTTTCTACTCTAAAGCTTGACGTATTTAGATAGCACACATGAAACACATAATAGACACCTAACACGATCAAGGGGTGAAGACAAACGACACAGAGACTCAAATTAATCTCAATGCAAATTTGTATGAATTTTCCACGAGAGACATCCATGGTTCTATTGTCAACTTTCATAGAACACTTTCATCGTAATATATAGTGCCTAATCTAGTTATTCACACCAAAAGCTATATGGGATCTATTTTCTTGGACATTGGTGAAGTATGGTGATCATTCACAATCGCCAAGTAATGATCAAGATCATTCATGACCCATTGCCAAAACTTTTTCATGATTTTCACGCACGCCAAACTTTATACCATGTAGTATTTGTGTCCTATCTCGCATTTATATCATTCAAGACTAGGGGTGGAAATAGGTTGGGCCGGGATTTTCCAAGCCCCGAGCTTGGCCTCGCTAAAAATCCAAAGCCTAAGCTCCTGACTGTAGCCTATCATAGGCTTATTCTTGCTCGAGCCCGGCCTTTTCAAGGCCCGGTTAGCCTATTAGCCTGCTTAAATAGCCTACATCATTTGAACATATGTTAAAAAGTAATTCAACTAATGTTTAAATATAGTACATAATAAAAAGTACAATGAGACTAAATATTTGATTGCATTGACTTATTTTATCTTACATACTAGCATAAGTTTTGTGAGATTATTTGTTTGAGAGAACTTATGAAAATAACTTATGGCATTATTCCTAAGGTTTTTTCAACTTATTTTCACAAGTTCTTAAAGATATCTAAACTTTACTTTTGTATTTTATTATAAAATACAAAATAAAATATAAAAACAATAAATTTATTCATATTTCTCATAATAGGTCGGTGTGATAGACTTTAAAGGCTTTTTAGAGCTCATGCCTAGCCTATTTAATCAATAGGCTTATAAAAATCTTAAGCCTTTTCTACTTAGAAAAAAGTTTGGCCTATGTAGACTAGGTCAGACCTTGTTAGTCGGTCTGACCTTTTCCCAACCCTATTCAAGACCACCCAAGGGTTTCCAAATTGACTTAAGTTTATACCTTTTTATCTAGATTTCAAAAAATCTTCATGTTGTTCTCATATTTCATTTTTGTATGTTTCAATATGTGTTAAAAATCAACCATATTATTGGTTTGGTGAGAGAAAATTTTAAACTTTGGTTCTATTGACAGATTTTTGATATTGGGTGAGATTTATTGATTTAGAATCTTTTAAGGTAATAAGTTTACCTAGTGATTTATTGGTATATATATATATATATATATATATATATATATATATATATATATATATATATTAAAATTACCTCCAGAGTTATAAAACATCACCTATTATACCTGGTGGTCAGAGGTTAGTACTCATAGTTAGGAAACTATGAAATAAATGAAGTAAAAGGAACAATGGTGATCTATAAATTGACTTGACATCAATGTCTCTCAATCATGTATTGTAGATGTGCTATGGCCTTGTTAATTATAACCCCTATTTGACAATATTTTGTACTAAATAACGTATCGCATAATAGTAGATATTTGTTCGAATTCCACTACGATGTAGCTTCTATTTAACAACATTTCTTAACATTACCAGATTTCGTGTGTTCTTACATTGGTTTTTCATATCATGAGTTGGAAACCGCTTTCTGTGATGGTTAAATGGTAAAATGTTCTTGTGCAGGTTCAACAAGTATACAAGTTTTCTGCATGGAGTATGAATGAAAGTGTAACCCTCTATGAAATTTCTAACCACATTGTTAATCAAAAAAGATGAACCATCTAGATTGTTGGTTACAATTGGTTAGGGGATTCCATCAAGAATTTCATTTTTAAAAGAATTTATCAGGCATTGGTCATTTTTCGTGTTTCGAATAACATGCCATGTTGAAATTTCCATTATTCTCCCTATTCTATAATACTTTACTTTCAGTTTGTTGTAATTTTATTTTAGACCTAATAGGATGCAAATCATATTAGCATATTTTTTGTCTTGTCATTGTTGCTCAATGAATTGGAGCCTTTCCTTTGACTGTGTGATTGGTGGTTTTTACACAGATATTTAACATTGAATATCGTTATTGTTTCTTTTATTTGTCTAGTGTTATATGTCATTTTACTGCATTTTACGCTTTGGTTATATGTTTGAGTGTTTTCAAGGTCAGAAGAATAAAACAGGACAAATAGGGGCAAAAGGAGTGCAAAAATAGAATATTGAGGTTACAGAGGAGTCAAACGGGCCCCGTGTGAATCAACATAGCCCGTGTTGAAAAGTCTGCAGAAAGCATTCAAAATCAAGTCAAAGCATCAACACGGTACTGACTACTGTGCATTAACACGCCCGTGTTGATGGCCTTGATACCAAAACGTGATTTATAAAGTTAGGAAGCCAACACGGTTACCCGTGTTGATCAACACGGCCCTTGTTGGCAGGCGCGAGCAGCAAACTTCACTTTTGAGATTTTTCATCTATTTTGATCACTAAGGGCACTTTTGACCTTTTGCTACGACTTAATTGAAGATGACACTATTTAACATAGTTTGTAAGAGAGGAGAGGGACTTTTTTGATCGTGGAGAAAGGAATTGCACAATGAGAGAGCTTCATCAAGGGTTTTTGAGACTAAGAGATTCAAGGGTGGCCGCCATTGAAGATCAAGGGAACCAATATTCTTGTAATGTCTAAATTTTCGAATTTGTTTTTCTTGAATATTATGAGAGGCTAAACCCCCTAATTATAGGGGGTGTCCCTGATTTGTCACCAGAATATTGATTTCTTTGTTTTATCAATGTTAAGGTTTATTAATGTCAATTTGTGAGTTTTGTTTACTTTATTGCTTTGCTCTATCGGACCAATAGGGTTAACTGTGCCTAACATATTAGAACTAGATAGTCATGTTTGGGTTTTCAAAACGAACATGTTTTAGTAGGTTTCACCTAGGACTAGGGAAATACTATGATAACCAGGAGTATTCTTGATAATAAAATGCATACATTCTTCACTAATTTTAATGGACATTAGAAGTAGGTAGAATTGGTAAAGGCTTTTCTCTGAGGACTTGGGGAAAAATAATCTTTAAGAACTGGTAATTGCATTAATGAACTTGTTGAGAAGATCAAAGAGTTTGTGTTAAGAATAGGCAAATCATACACTCTCCCTAACATAGTATTCACTATTAGAAAAGTCAACTTTTACTTTCTGTTAATTGTTCCATCATAGAAGTTAATCACAAACCAACACCAACTCTATTGTTTTTGTTCGATTGAATTAATTATTCAACTCAGCATTTCCCACGCAGTCCTCGAAATCGATACTCGGGGTAAAACTCATTATTACTACATCGGTGAAAATAGTACACTTGCTATTTTTCTGATCACTATGTTTTATGTTAGTGGTGATTCTTTCATAGTGGTTTATGTTTATTTTATTATCAGCTATAAGATCATTTATTGGTTAATACTCATGTCTAAATTATCTAATATAATTTCTTAATGTATTAACACTATAGGTTGACTTACCAGTAATGTAACTTCTTCAATCTACTTTGTTCACTTGTGGTAGCTTGTCATGTTGTTGCGAAATAGTATGCCCGAAACTATCTGATTTCTGCAACTTTGGACTTCAATTGCATCGCCCATCACCTTTATTTTGATGGGTATATGATTATATGTGTTATTTCAACAATCTCTACTGATATTGCTGAATTACTATTTACTAGACTCGCACTCGAGATAAAAACTATTTTGTGGAGCTAAGGTGTGGATTGATGTTTTTAGTCCTATAATGATGAAGATATGACCTAAGTAGTGATTATAAGGCTTGAGTAGACTATTTTAGAAGCCAAATTTGTGGATTTGTGATACAGTTGGAAACATTACGGATTAGCAAGCGCTAAATCTAGAATGAAAACACAAGATTGTAGATAGATAAAATGAATATTATTATGATAAAAGATAATTCAGATCATCACTCTCAAAAGTGTTAAAATAAATAAATAAAATATTAAGGTTTTAATTCCAAATTGAAATAAAACAAGAAATTGCGTAAAATATTAAAATGTTGTTTTTGGGTCTGAGACATATAATAATCATTTTAACATCAAACGTCAAACTTCCACAAATCATGTCAAACCTTTCTGACACGTGACTTCTTTGATACATACAATCAGCCTTCCTACATCAATATTTTGCACCTCTAAAGAGTTCGACATCGAGTTCTCCTTTGGATATAAAGTTTCGTGGCTTGATATTCATGAATTCCAACAACATTGAAATTATTTGATATATTCATGGAATACGAAAAACTACCACATAAGCATTATCATTGATATGTTGGTCGCTTTTTATCGTGAAATTTAGTAAACAAATGCTAGTTTTGAAAATGGTTACTTGCAGGATCGACTAGTTAATCCTAGGAAATATGTGCATGAATTCTTGTTGAAATTCTAGCACCGTACACACCATTTAACATATTGATGTTTTTCAACATCCAAACATGATCTCAAAATGATGTTACGACATTTGTAGACAAACTAAACAACAATATCAAACTAAAGTAATATGCATAATAATTAAGAACATAGTCAATTGTTAACCCAATTTAGTGCAACATCACCTATTCTGGGCTACCAAGCCGTGAATGAAATCCACTATCAAGAGTATTAATTCAAAGCTAAACAACCATATTTATAACTTCTCACTTAATCCCTACCAAGTGCAACTTCTACCAAGGCACCTAATAGATATGAGAAATTGTCACCGCACTTCCAATCACCAGTGATAAAAGACCTACCCCAATCCCAGTGGAAGTCTATAAACCACTCACAATCACAATGACTATAATTAACAATTCCAATCCCAAGGAATGTCTCAAGAAACCAAATGTAAGATTACACTTCAAATATAAAAATACTTATTTAAGACTCTTAACTAACAACAATACTTGATTCTGCTTAAAAGCTTAAACCAAGAATAATACTCAACTCTTTGCTTAAAATCTTAGAGGAGAACAATACCCAACTCATTACCTAAAGGTTTCTTAGTGAGAATATTATGTCTACCACAAGTATCAAAAGATACAAGGGTGACTTACACCACAAGGAACACAAGAGGGTCTCAAACATAAACCCTTATTTTTATAATATGTTAAAAAATGTTTTTCCCTAGGTCGTAGTCTTCCTTTTATAAGCCTCTGCAATTCATGGGCTTCGAATTCTCTGCCTAATTATTCATTGGTCCACGCACTAATTGTTGTAGATAATATCTCCTTAAATCTTGGAACAAATCTTCAAGTATCCTAAATTTCAACAAACAAATTTTGAAACTTTAATGTTATAGGAGATTTGATTCACTTTTTCTAAATTGCATCTTCCTGAACTGGAAAAATAACTGAGATATATCCAAAAAGAATCTTAGAAAATCAAATCAAATCTTGTCAAGAAATACAAAACAAAAGTGCTCAGATCGACTAAGATGTCATGACATTGCATTCGACATCCGGTTTGAACATCATATAACAACAAATATAAAGATGACAAACCATGTTTTTCCAAAAGTTAGCCAATCACAAAATCATGGTACTAACAATCTCCCCCTTTGGAAAATCATGGTTAAAACAATCTTAGTGCAAAAATCCAGAAAGAGGAATAACACCACAAACAGATTTAATTCTCCCCCTATCACTAGAATCCCAACCAGAAAAACCAACAGACCAAAATTGAGGAAAACCCAAATGATCTGCATGAGCTATCCAAGTTCACACATCTGAGATTCATTCCCTTAGAACAACACACCAACAATAGAAGCACACAGACATGACATACTATCTTTCTCCCCATAAACATTTACATTCACCAAGCCACTACAAATATGTATAAACTACTCCCCAAGAGAAGCATAATCCTATTACAATGTTAATCCACATGTCAAGACATGTGATATAACATAAGGATACAACACTTTAATCCCCCTTTTAATCCAAAATATTGACACAAAAATAGAGTAAATGTAAACCTTAGAAACACAAAATACAGACAAAGACACAACTGAAACGACAAAACAAAACCAACCAATCGAAACACAAAATAAACACTAGTAATGAAGATAGGACTCCAAGTAGCTTGTGAAACAAACACACTGCTGCTAGTTCTCTTCAATAGTTCCTTATTTTTACCTTTTCATATACCCTTCTGCACTACTTCCTATTGTTAAATTTTATATGAGATATAACACTGAATTCACAAGACATGGATACAATAGTAGATACTTCAACAAGAGATTTTTCTTTGAATTCAGCCTACTATGAATCAACACTCTTATTTTTCTTAGCTTCCAGCAAATGGAGTTTTATAGCATCAACCTTATGCCATGTTTTGTTTCTCTTGAAACTTAGCCTATAACGCCTAACTCTTAAACAGAGAGAGATGTTACCTTGCTTGTAACAAATACTTAGTCAATGGCAGTGTTTTCGAAGCAAGTGTAGATACTTTTAACACCAGTGCACCAATCACCATGGGAGAGACACTCTCAGTTTCTCTTCTACTTTACCCAAGTTAAGACTACTGGGAAATAAGACTCTAATTCACACAGTCTAGGCTATCGACGACCATAAATGACTAGATAATAAAGTTTACACCCACTTATGGTGTTATTGACCCAATAGTAGAACAATTTCCCAAAAATAAACACCCTTCAAGGTTTCAACCTGACTTTAATCCAAGGACTAACTTAGTCAGGCTCATAAGATTATACCAGAGATCCCTGTCATACCCCAAAATTTGCCCTCCAACTTCTCAAGATATTCCATACATCCATACTCAAGGATTCCTCAAGGGTTGATCAGACAAACCCTCTCTTAGACAATCAACCCAAACTAGGGTTTGGTGATTCTCAGATCAAAATGGATTTCCAACATCTCCAATGTTCATCATGCCTCCTCATATGCTTCAAATGTTCTCCATGTCAAGTTTCAAGCTTCACAAGTCAAGTTTCCTACAATTGCTCGATGGTTGAAAATCAACAGATTGACAAAAAGTCAATCGTGGTCAACATACAACAAACTTCATGATTTTTGGTCAACATCCTCATTTTGAAGTTACATTCAACATTTGATCAAGGGTTGATCATGATTCATCAAGAAAACTCAAGATTTGCTCAAAAGTCAAACTTTCCAAATTAGGGTTTCTCAGAGAAAAGTCAACTGAACCTTGACTGAGCATAACTTCTTCATACTTTCTAAATTTTTCCACCACCTCTTGTTTTGAAGGAAATTCCATTCTCTACAACTTCATGTCTCACAAGAATGTTCAAAAATGCTTCATTTGGAAGGTATGGATCAAAACATTGTGTCCTTTTAAAAGTCAACAAAAGTCAACATTTTGTTTTGAAGATATATTGAGCATGAAAACTCCAATTGAGATGAGACCAAACGGTTGGTTAGAGGACTCTTAGAGCTTCCAAAAGTCCAAGAACACTAAAAAATGTGGAAAATTGAGCAAGATACACTATTCAGAAGTTGGGAAATTTTGGACAATTGCACAAAAGGACATTTTGGTCAAAATGCAAAATTTTCCAAATGGGCCTATAATCTTTTGATCCAAACTTGTTCATGACATTATTTGTGACCCATAAATTCTTGGCCATGGCAATTTTCTATTTTATTGATTTATTTTTGGATTTTAAACCATTTAATTCAAAATTAAATTATATAAAATATGAAAATAAGATTTTTTTTCAAGGAGAGTGATTTTATATCATGCTTGAGGTCCAAGATAGCCCATGATTCTTACCAATTTCGTGCTAGCCTTCACATTGATGAGAAAACCAAATTTTTTCCAATATTTGATTTTATTTGAAAAAATATATATGCACATTCAAGATCAAATCTTTTTTCCTCCTCTTTGCCATCCCAAATCACTCTATAAATAGCCAGCAAGTTCACAAGACAAGGACACGAAACCCTAGCTCAAAGCATAACCCTTATTTTGCCAAATTTTTTCAAGAATTGTCAATTTTCAAATTTTATTTCCAGCCTCTCTCAGCCTCTTTCAGCCATCCAAACGAGCTCAAGGGGTAAGGTTGAGTAAGAATGCACCATTATTATTGAGAAAAGCAAGCTAAATCGAGCCATATACATACATACATATTCAATTTTTCTTGATTTTTGCATTTTACTATTCTGCGTGTTTCCACTGATTCTAATGCTTTTATTGTACTCCTGAGATTCCATATACACGATACGGGCAATCATTTTACAGCTTGAACGCCGAATCGACGTTGCTGCATGGCTAGGGTTCGAGGAACTGTTCGGTTCGAATTGATCTATACAGGACGATTTGGCCAAAACTAATACCACCATTGGACTCAGAAGGGTCGATTTAGGGGGTAGGTGTTCTTTTCGCTTATTCATCGATTTTGCGTGTGTGGAGGATTTGATCACGGAGAAGACGATCGAGCTAGGCTCCTGCCGCTGACCGGCCCGACTCGTGGTCGTATGCTATAACGCGCCTCGATTCGCTCTCTTTCCAATCGACCCCACGCTGTTGACTTGGTTTGACTCACATCCGTGACGGTCATCATTCAAATGCATTTGTTTTTGTCTTTTCCAACACCAAAAGCCAAGTGGCCTAGTGGTTAAAGCGCTCGTTGGTAGATACTCCAATGTCACGAGTTCGAGCCTCTGTGACCGGTTCCATCTTTCTTTACAAAACTTCAACTTTTTCATATTTTTCTTATTTTTAATATTTTACATTCATTTTAATTAATTTCAATATTTTTATCATGCATTTAAAATACCAAAATATTTTTCCTTTTGCATTTATTTTCATAAAATGTTTATTTAATTTATAAAATTAAAAATATTATTTTGCATGCATATTTATTTTTATTCATGATTTACCATTTAAATCACTTTTAATTAGTTTTTAATTATTAAATTGCATCCAAAACATCCCAAAAATTATTTTAGCATATTTATGTTATTTCCAGATGAAATAGTTTTATCATTCAAAATTTGCATTTTTACTAACATTTTCCTCTTATTCGATTTCTCTCGATTTTCCGATTTCTCATCTTTTCACGTGTTATCCTGCTTTGGACGATTTTTCTTTATCGCTTTTTTTTTTCCAATAATGTAACTCGCTATGGGATGTAATAGTTTTAATTAGGCTTTTATTTTCCGCATTTTAAATTATGTATCTCGCCAAAGCCATGTAATAGCGTAGGATTTATCTTTCCGCATCTTTATACTTCCGAATTTTAATTTCCGCACCTATAAACCGATAGTAACTAGGTGTATGGCAAGATAAAATGGACATAGCTCACACTAATTTCCAAGATAAAATACCTGAAATCAACACACTCTTTTCACACATGCACCCTTTAGGTCATTCTCTCGCTGCCTTTTACTTAATACAAATGGTCAAGTCCTCGAACGTAGAGGTATCCTAGCACCGTTGTTTCAAAACAAATCATCATAGTCCCTTCGATACAAAGATCATAAGACCCACGATGTCGCCTCCGAATACATGATCTTGACCTCGATTGTCGCCACGAAAAATGATGATAGTCCTTCGAATGTGCTAGGATACTTCCTACAAGTTTCCGTCTATGACCATCCGATGTCCCTTCGAATGTCCCGCTTACATCCAACGAATGGGGTTACCTACCAACTAATGGTATGGATAGCACTATTCTAAAGGAACGTAAAACAATACGAAACGACCCATTTCGAGTAGGTAATAAGACTTTAGTTGCTTGCTCTATCAAAATACTTTTTGCACCTCACACTTTTGTCAAAGTTCAAACTCTTTCAAAACAAAACATTTCCAAACACTTTGTATACATTCCTACATGAATCATTACAAAGTCAAAGCGAAATGCCTTTTCAAAACATTTTGTCAAACACACGTAAAGCACAATTTTAAAGTGATCTAAGAGCAACTAAGAGCCCAGATAACTACATGGAAAGGGTGCTAATACCTTCCTTTTCATAACCTTCTCCCTTACTCGTAATCTATCAAGGTCTTTTCTCGATTTTTACCTTCCTTAATTGAATAAAAGAAAATCGGTGGCGACTTTGCTATCCGCATATTTGCGATACAAAACCTACAAAGTCATCACCGTGTTACGAATCGGTGACTCAAATGGGAGACACCCTAAAAGAGAGAATGCCTTAGGATTTCTAGATCACCTTTATTGCTCTGCTTGACTTGCTTGTTTTATCTTTAAGGGTTGCTTGGGTATTATATTTGTGGGGATCCTACACCCGATCCGGTTTCTTTTAAGTAAGTAGCAATAAATCGTCGCACTGCTAGACGATATCGAAACGGTCAACATGATGGCTACGTTAGTGTGACACTTTGGATGTCCCGATACTCTTCATTCCCAAGTCGAGGATAGTATTTGGCTTCGCAGAGTGTCATTAAGCACTAACTAAACTTTTAGAACCTTAATTGACCCATCTTGGCCATTGTAGGTAGTGAGATCGACTTTGGGATATTTTCGATCGACCACTTGGTAGTCGTATTGAAATAAACGCCTACGAGAAAGATCAATGATGTGAGATTCCTAGAACCCGCTATTATTATAGGACAGTGATGAACCAACTCAAACTTTGGTGGGTAATTACCTATACCTCATGCAAGCCTTAAACCTAGGCTCATTGTGTGAATTGTTTGTGTGCCAAACATGACATCATGACATCATTTGCATTGCATATCATTTCTAACTATTTCAAGGACCTAGGGATTTATCTTTGCTGCTTTTGTAGGAATTATGGCTTCTAGAAAGACTATCCGAATCAACTTCATGGGTATACCTTCACTCAAAGAATTGGTTTCAAAATTCCGACCATGCTCGCTCATCAAAAGACATGGTTGTCTACTTGATTTGGTTATTCCTGTTTTGAAGAAATATGATGCATGTCCTATTCCGCTTTCGATCCAAACACCATTGCTTTACATTCCTGCATTATCGCTAGTCCTACCTTGAAGAGTTTCTGTTACTTGGGATACCGTTTTGACCAAATGCCATTCACCGGTCTAGAAAAGGTTCCTAAGTATGAAGACATTGCATCACTTTACATCTTAAGCG
This sequence comes from Vicia sativa, assembly GCA_021764765.1. NCBI lineage: Eukaryota > Viridiplantae > Streptophyta > Magnoliopsida > Fabales > Fabaceae > Vicia > Vicia sativa. Next base: position 265,098,750 of record CM038795.1, read on the forward strand.
CCGTATTGAAGCCAATTGGGAAACAAGAAGGGGTTAAGGGTTTACTTGCTAAGTTTTTAATTAAGAAAGCCCGAGAATTCCTCAAAGTTATGAGTTTCCATGCATTCAAGACATTGTGGCCTTGCTAATCTATGGTTTGATTCTATTCCCTAACTCGGATCGCCATAGATGTCAACGCCATCAAGTTGTTCCTCACCCGTAATCCCTGCCTACTTTGCTTGGAGATATCCGCTGGAGTCTTTTCTCTCAAAAGGATTTCACATTCAAAGGCTGTGGAGAATTCTAATGTACCACTACTTGGTATAAGGGAGGTATTACTTACAACCCTCCTCTAGCTCTACGTCACTTGGTTTTGCTCAAGAGATGGCCCGCATGATATGCTTTTCCAAGATATTGTGTTCGACTACAACCACGATCTCCGCATTACCGACGAAGGTTCATACACGCTGGGGCATGGTAAAGAAGACCGATACCAAGACTTTGGGGCACCAAAACTCCATTCCTTGGGAACCTTACTAAAATGGGTGCGAGCTCGAGCTCAAAACCTCATGATGCCATTCACTGCTTTACCAAGAATTATGGAACTTGTTGCTATAGGTGACGACTTTACTGCTCTCCATCCCGACATGCCTACCGATTTTGAAGACTTGAAGAGATCCCGGATTCAGCTCAAAGAAGAAAGGGATACATTTGAAACTCACATATGCAAGTGAGAAGAAGGTACTAGAGTTGACAAAGCTACTTCACGAGGAGCGAAGCATCAACGCCTACCCCGGCACCAAGAGGAAGCCCATGGAGACTTAGAGCTTTAGGATTTATATCTTTTCTTTTATTGTTTTGAACTATCTTTTGTACTTAAAAAGAAAAAAGAATAAAAAGAGTACTAATAAATGTTTGTTCATTGCTTGTCTAACAAATTTAAATCTCTAAGGTCCTTGAAAACATTGCATTGCATCCGCATAAACATTGCATATCATAGCATAACATTGCATCATGTACACATCAAGATTGGTTTTCTCATTTGCTCGCTATTTATTTTAGCGTAAATGGCTCTTGAACAACACAAAGATCTTCAAGCTCGTAATGCCTGGCCAGCAGATACCACTTGGTCCAAGGCCAAGAAGATTTGAAGAAGCTCATCAACAAGAAGAAGTTGGTCTTCTTCAACATGGGCGACGCTACAAAGGTGGTCCTAGAGTGGTTAGTCGAATTGCTCTCCAAGGAAGTGTCAAGAAGGAGGATGAGCAAAGTAACAAGGGTGATGGCGAAGGTAGTCAGATGAGCCTAAGAAAGACTATGATAATGGCCAATACTGATGAAGATGACAAGTACAAACAACTTGAAGACCGTCTAATGTCGTGGAAAACTCAAGATGTCCGGCTGGATTTTGATGATCCGAGTCTTGTCCTCGTGTTGTGATTCCTCCCAAGTTCAAAGTTCCAACTTTTGCTAAGTATGATGGCATGTCTTGCCCTAAGTCGCATTTGAAGTCCTATGTTCAAAAGATCAACCCCACATCGATGATGAAAAGTCAGGATGCACTATTTTCAAGAGAGTTTGTCCTAACTCAATTGGAGTGGTATTATCACCAGAGAATGACCGTATCCGTACTTGGAGTGGTTTGGCGATGCTTACGCATAAGATGAGTACAATGTGAATTGACACCCACCGCATGCAACTACAAAGCATGTCTATGGGTCGTGACGAGAAGTTCAAGGAGTATTCTCGTATGGAGAGATCTAGCAGTGTAGTTCAACCACCCTTGTCCAATAGGGAGTTGGTTGATATGTTTATGGAACACCGACAGTCTGCTCTTCAATCATCCGATTGAAACTCTTCACGGATTCACCGAAATGATATTGACAAAGTAGCATATTGAAGTCGGTATCAAGAGCGGAAAGATTCATGTAGACATCTTCAAATGTCAAGAGATCTTTGGTGGTAAGAAAGAAGTTAATGTTGTGTATGGTCGTAAAAGCCGAGCCAAGACCGACCGCTACTAACTGTGGGGCCAGGATTCCAATCCTACATCAAGACAACCTCACGAGACAACGCTGTGAGCGTAACGCACCACAAAGACAGTTTACAAAGATCAACATGCCATTGTCGCAAGCCTTGCAACACATGTTGAAAGCAGAGTCGACACCTTGAGGGATCCTCCTCGAATGTCAACACTTCTTCTCCGAGATACAATCCTAATGCTAAGTGTGCTTACCATTCCAATAGCCTGTGACATAGTAATCGATGATTGTGGGCTCAAGAACAAGATTCAAGATATGATCAAGCTAAGATTGAGTTTGATCCTCCCGCTGAGACCAATGTGATTAACGCGCCTATGCCTAACCATGACAAGAGTTCCAATGCTGGGAGGATACTTATGTTTTCAACATAGATGACTTGACCATTCCTCCGATGATAAGAAGAATTTTCGCAAGTCTGTCAATCCAGATGCCCGACAATTGTCGCTGTGCCCATCTGCATCTGATGGTTGTGCTTGGTTAAGAGTGCATGATGGATAACCCGTGAGATACTATTTCTGAAACCGCCTGTGCAGAAGCTGTGCGAAGAAATGTCTAAGTTGAAGATTGACAATACGAATGAAACTGCACCGTCTGTGTGGGATACCTTGGGGCAGCCAAGTGGAAAGTATGATTACATGGTGAAGTACACTGTTCCTGAGAGCTACAAGATTCCTATTGAAGATGTTAAAGCAACCGGATGGGGTGACGATTTCCGAAGACTATGCTGATGTTAACACCATAAGGATTTCCTCTCACGATCCCGTGCCTAGAGTGGCACCTTTCATCATTATTTCTCCAAAGGCCCATATTCCTCCGACAAGGTCGTCCTTGGAATTATGGAGTCGATGTTTACTATCATAGCGCCAAGCAAGACCCTCCGACCATTGAAGATCTTACAATTGAAGCTACCATTCCTGCATTGACAATATCACGGATCAAGTAAGGTGACTGAACCAAGAGTGTTCTCTCCAGATCTCTCCTCCAAAAGACATCGACCCAACAGATTCCATTTATTCAACCCATTCCCAAGCTAGAGGGAAGAACCAAAGGACTCATCCTCGCTCAACCGTATGCCAAAGGAAGTTGTCAAGACACCTCCAAACAAGAAATGGAGGAAATTCAAGATTATCAAGAAGAGTGACTACAATGTTGTGGAACAATTGGGACAGACTATCCAAGATATCCATGCTTGCTCGCTTTGCTCGAGGCTCATGCTAATGCCTTGGTGAAGTTTCAAGAATGCTCACGCATCGCAAGACACTACCACCGATCAATTTGAAGTTTGTATTGCTAGCCTGGCCGCCAACAACGGCCTAGGCTTCTCCGATGTCGATTCGACTTCCGGAAAGAAACACAACAAAGCCTTGCACATCTCATGAATGCAAGGGTACTACCTTATCTCATGTCTTGGTGGATACCGGTTTCGCCTCAATATCCTACAAAAGATCGCTTTTGATCGACTGATGTCGAAGGGTTAGTTCTAAGACCCGGACATTATCGCCGAGCTTTTGATGGTTCTGCTTAACAAGATTGGAGAGCTCATCATCAGTAAAGTCGGTTCCCGCACTTTTGATTCTACTTTTTGTCATGGACATCCGTCCAGCCTTACTCTTGCCTACTTGGACGCCTTGATACATGGGCAAAGGTCATTTCTACCCTACATCGTGTCAAGTACCCGTGAAAGGGAAAGTTGTTACAGATGGTGAAGAAGAGTATATGGTCACCATCTACAATCATTCCGATATCTCGAGATGGAGGGTGAATTCTAAGAGACTCAAGCTTTTGAAATGGGCCCCTGAGTCATGCCTGCTGACTCTCCCGCACTCCCGGTTACACAAGCTCCGCCTAGGATGGCCTCGCGAAAGATGCTCAAGCTGCAACAAGAAAGAGGTAGTTCTATTTGGGGTCAGCCCCGATCTCCCTTTCAAACCGACAAGACCGGTTTAGGCTTCACCATCAAGGGTCAAGATGATACGCGAACGTGCCGCCAACTTCCTTTCCGTGACGCCCAAAGTGGAATCCATGCTATGAAGACGACGACCACGACTTCGACATCGCAAGTGGATCTTCCCAACCCGCAAAGGGCTAAGCAATTGGAAGACTCAAGACGCCATACCAATCTCCTTTAGACAGAGTAATTACTTGTTTTGTTTTGCTTTTCGTGTTTTCTATGTTTTGAACAATAAACTTTGAAAGCCCGGTGCCTTGCCCGGCATCATGGCTCGCTCTCGAGGGTTATTATCGCTCATTTGCATATTTTCATTTAATAAAATCGTTGGACTTTGCATTCAATTGTTGCTTTCTTTACTTTATCACCCTTCAAAAAGCTATGTGTTTCTTACACCCACCCACGTGATACATCGCAGAATCACTCCGAATCTCGTTGATAATGAATATGCTATTGCTAAATATGACTTTGATAATCCGATCTACCAAGCCAAGACGAAGGTGAGGAAGATTGTGAAGTGCCGGAGAACTTGTCAAATCAACAAAGAAGAAGATCAAGTTATACACCACACAAAGAGCAAGTTGAGGTTGTGAATTGGGCAATGAAGATAGAAAAGAGATCAAGATAGGAGTGGGTCTTGAGAGCAGATAAAGAAAGGTTGGTTCAGATGCTACGAGACTATATTGAGGTTTTTCTTGGTCATACGAAGACATGCTGTGGTTGGACATTGATATTGTGGTACACCGATTGCCAACAAAAGAAGGTTTTCTCCCTGAAATGTAGGTCTGTCGTGATGGCCCCGAGATGTCGAGAAAATCAAAGTCGTTATGAAATAGCTCAATGCTTTCTTAGTCATACTTCCTATCCACAATGGGTTGCTAATGTGGTTCCCGTGCCTAAGAAGGATGGTAAGGTGCGGATGTGTGGATTACGAGATCCGAACAAAGCAAGTCCGAAAGACGATTTCCACTTCCTCATATTGATGTTCTAGTTGACAACACCGCCAAAGATAAAGTTTTCTCCTTCATGGATGGTTTCTCCGTTACAATCGATCAAAATGGCTCCCAAGACATGGAGCATACTACTTTCATTACACAAACTTTCGCTACAAGGTTATGCTGCTCGATCGAAGAACACGGCGCCACTTATCGCTGCTATGGTGACATTATTTCATGACATGATCCATCACGAGATACAGGTCTACGCCGATTTACATGATAGCTCGATCATGCATCAAGAAGAACATCTTGATCATTTGCGTAAACTGCTTGATAGGTTGCGTAAGCATAGATCGAGACTTAATCCTAAAAAGTGCACTTTGGAGTCGATCCGAAAACTCCTAGGGTTTGTTGTCGCGGTAAAGGTATTGAAGTTGATCCCGCCAAGGTTAAAGCGATTCAAGAAATGCCAGCCCCGCACCGAGAAGGAAGTCGAGGTTTGGGCCGATTAAACTACATTGCCGATTCATTGCACATTTAATCGCTACTTGTGAGCCAATCTTCAAGTTACTTAAGAAAGATCAAGTGGCGTAATGGAACGACGATTTCAGATCGCTGACAAAATCAAGGAGTACCTACAGTAACCCTCCTATCCCGATGTCACCAAGGAAGACCTCTTATCATGTACTTGATGTTGTTAGAGAACTCAATGGGGTGTGTTGGGGAAACATGACGAGTCCGTCAAAAGAGCATGCAATATACTACCTTAGCAAAAGTTTACCGATCGTGAAACGAGATACTCACAAATGAGAAAACTTGCAACGCTGTCGACGACTAAGACAGATATGTTGACTCACACTACCTTGTTGATTTCAAGATGGATCCGATAAAATACATATTTGAGAAACCATTTCTCCTAAGAATAGCAAGATGGCGTATGATCTTGACCGAGTATGACATCCAAGACACTTCTCAAAAGCGATCAAAGGAAGTGTAGTAGCCGATCACTTGGCTCATCAAGTCAGAGATGATCACCATGCAATTCAATTTCCGATCGAAGATGTTTTACTAGTCACGATTATGAAGAACCAGTCCCGGATGAAGGACCGAACAAGGATCCCGATGGACCATGGTCTTTGATGGAGCCTCAAACGCACTTGGCAATGGCATTGGCGCCATCATTACATCCCCACGGACATACGCCATTCACCGCCAGATTATGTTTCAGCACGAACAACATGGCCGAATACGGGCAGCATTATGGGTATTAAAGTGCTATGACTTAAGAATCAAGTTCTTACAAGTGTACGGAGACTCACCTTTGGTGATCACGATTATATGCAGTGGATACAAAGCATCCGAATCTCATTCCAGATCGAGAGCATGTTCGAGTTTGATCCTCTTCAAGAGATCACTTTCAACCACATCCCACGAGAAGAGAATCACCAGACGCCTTAGCTACTATGTCATCTATGTTCAAAGTCGATGGGACAACGAGGCCCTGATCATCATTGAGAAGTTTGACGAACCAACAGATGCATGAGCTTGATACGAAGAGAAACCTTGGTACTATGACGTGAAAAGGTATCTTGAGACCAGAATATCCGCAGGGCATCCATCAATGATAAAAGTTCATGAGAAGATTTGCATCCAAATTCTTCCTCAAAGAACAGATCTATACAAGCGCAACCACGACTTGTGCTTACTCTACTGTAGATCGAAACAAAATACGTATCATGGAAGAGTTACCGGCATTTGGTACTCACCCAAAGGACATACAATGGCTAAGAAGATTTTGAGAACAGTTACTATTGGTCCACCATGGAAGCGATTATCACCGCCACGCCGATCTTGTCACAAATGCTAGATTTATGCGACAACGCACTTCCAAGACTCAATGTTCTAATGCTCCTTGGCCTTTGCAATGTGGGGCATTGACATGATTGGAGAAATCAAGCCCACCGCCCAACGGACATCGCTTCATCCTTGTGGCAATTGACTACTTACCAAATGGGTATGCTCGCTCGCATCGCTACCAAGAATGTTGTGGCTCGCTTCATCAAGCATAATCTTATCTCGTCAAGATGGCACTCCGAAAGGATTATCACAATAACGGTTCCAATCTCAACAATAAGATGATCACCGAACTCGCACGCAGCTCAAGATCAAGCATCACAACTCTTCTCCGTATCGGCCTAAGATGAATGGCGCATGAAGCCGCCAACAAGAACATTAAGAAGATTATATAAGATGACAATGACTTACAAAGATTGGCATGAGATGTTACCATTTTCTCTTCATGGTTATCGACCACAAAGATTTAACATCAACAGGGCAACCCCTCTCTTGTATACGGTATGGAAGCACCCTACCCATCGAAGTTCGATACCTCAACCGTAGTCCTCCAGACACGAGTTAGAGCGAAGACGATGGGTCCGCCGCCTTGACCGCATCAATTTGATTGATGAGAAACGACTCGCGTCCATATGCCACGGATGATCTATCGTGGTTTAATGATCGAGCATTTAACAAGAAGGTCAAGCATCGAGTCTACCAAGTCGGTGATCTAGTAGTCAAGCGCATCATTCTTCCACAAGGTGATCCTGTGGGCAAATGGACTACCACCTACGAGGGACCGTTTGTAGTCAAGATAGTATTTTCCTACGGAGCTATGATACTTAGCACCATGGATGGCTAAGACTTCCCACACCCGTGAACGAGACATAGTCAAAAATACTACGATGTACACCCGGCAAGTCGAAAACCCGAAAAGGAGGCTTGGGCAAAAAGGGTATCCCAGAGATCGAAACCCAAAAGGGCGGTCTAGGCAAAATTGGATAATAACTATGTCTCGTCTGCATCACTTTCTTTCCACTACTATCAAGATTCAAGATTCAAATGGCACAATCGCCTACTCACTTTCTACCGATGAGAAGGAGATGAGATAGTTGAAATATATGAGTACTAGCATAGTTGGAACTTAACGAGATTGTTTCCGCATAGCTTTTACCTTCTTGTGTACAAACTATTTGGCCATACGCCACATTTCAAATAAATACAAGTTTCTTTCTCTTTACAATTTGTTGTTGTTGTTGTTTGCATAAAGTCCAATGTTTGCTTTGAATGATTATATGCATCCGACAATAAAATCTATTCACAAATATACTTAAAAGTGAACGTGTAAAAGTAATTACTACTGCATCTGTGAATCGAGATGACGGAAGTCACCAAGACACTCCCCTATGCAGCATTGATCCCTCACGAGATGTTGCTCACCACAAACCTTCCCTAGTGAAGTACGCTGGCCGGTCCCTAAGCAATGATTCCACTCAACCTAACCGGATTACGCCGCTCGAGCAATAATATTTCCCTCACCTAAGATATTTATCCCCAGCAGATATCTCTCAACCGCTCCTTTCTCCAAAGATTTAGACTTGAAACTTGGTCGATAGTGCAACCGGAGGAAACCTACACCTCTTACTCCTCACGGAGATTCCAACGGCTCCGGACTTCAAACCCGCTCTCTCTAACTACCATTACTCTCCAAAGAAGATTAACACAAAATCCCTCAGAGAGCACCTCCAAGATTCTCCCAACAGGTTCACACACAAGATCCTCAACAACACCTCTACCTCAACAATATCTAGGCCTGAAACTTGGTCGATAAAGTGCACTGAGGAATCAAAGTTATCTTTCTTCTCGTGATCTCCATCCCAATGTGTCGAAATCTCCAAGCGTAACTTCCGTGATCTTCTTCAAGATGGATATGTTTTGAAATACCACAACATCTATCATTCATACATTACTCATAAATAATTTGTGCATATGTAATTCATACGCATTGTCATGCATCATACTTTGCATAAGACTAACAAATATTTTATCAAAATTCTTGTTTTCTCGTAAACAGAAAGTCATCGACGCAAACAGTCCGTGATTAAGACCCAATCCACGGAAAACTATCTGAAGATCGCTCTAGTTGTCCCCCGCAAACCGGTCCAGATTAAGACCCGAATCTCGACGGAAAACTATTCGAAGACCGCCCTAGTTGTTCCTCCCAACCGGTCCAGATTAAGACCCAATCTCGACGGAAAACTATCTCGAACGACCACCCTCGCTGTCCTCCGACAACGGATCCGTGATTAATACCAAGCCGCACGGAAACCCTATCCGAACGATCAAGTTATCCTCCGATAATGTAAAGGATCAACACCGATGCACAACAGTGGAAGATATCCACATTTTGCCAACTACTACCTCCTTCGTGGTAATCAAGATTAAGATTTATTCTCGATTCCTTCTTATTATCAATAAGCAACTACAGAGTCCGGCATACGACTCGCTTGCTTCGATGGCATCTTAAGCCCATCTCCACTCACATGTCAACATTTCTCCACTTTCGCCGCACGCTTGGTTAAAACCAATACAAACCAATAAATTCATTCAAAGATGAGCACTAAGTCTAATACACGACCTTCGGATGGCATCTTAAGCCCATCTCCATGCTCCTTCCGTCAAGAACATCTACAGAGCTCAGCGACGCTCACCCCCATCGATCTTTCCAGATGGCATCTTAAGCCCATCCCCGCCAATTCTCCTATCAACAATCTCCAATCCAGCTGCATACTCATTCCCAAATAAGTCTCTACCTTCTCCAAATGGCATCCGAAGCCCATTCCCGCATCACCAAATGAAAGTGCAAATTGTGTGTACTGAGTGTTCCATCATCTTCACCTCTAGGTCACGAAGGCACGCATGCCAATCTAACCTTCCAAGACAAGAAGATTGAACAGGGCAACCATACCCCAAAATTTGCCCTCCATCTTCTCAAGATATTCCATACATCCATACTCAAGGATTCCTCGGGTCGATTAGACAAACCTCTCCTAGACAATCAACCAAAACTAGGGTTTGGTGATTCTCGATCAAAATGGATTTCCAACATCTCCAATGTTCATCATGCCTCCTCATATGCTTCAAATGTTCTCCATGTCAAGTTTCAAGCTTCACAAGTCAAGTTTCCTCGCATAATCGTCGATGGTTGAAAATCATCAGACACAAAAGTCAACTCGTGGTCAATATACGCAAACTTCATGATTTTTGGTCAACATCCTCATTTTGAATACATTCATCATTTGATCAACATTGATTTAATCAAAACGAAAGTAATTTTTGAAAACGTAGATAAATGACAATGACTCAATCGCCTCACAAGGATTCTTGATTATTACTAACCCAAGGTAAATCAATTAGGGGTTGGTTTGATGATCGATTAAAAAGCGTAAAATAAGCTAAAATAAGTGATTATAATAAGTCATCTAACATTCTGCCTCCTACTATCATCGATTATTATAATTTTAATACCCGAAGGATTATCTATTCCTATTTGGATACAAACCCTGACAAGCGCCATGAAGTTTGTGAGATGTACATCCTATTGTCCTAATTGCAAACGGATAATTTTCATGGATTAAGCAACATGATTGATCGACACAACAACGAATTAAGCAAACGCGACGAGTCTAAGTTAGATTACAATCAACCAAATTGAATCAATATATTTATGCAATTGAATTAAGCATAATAACACAAAATATTATTAGGAATTAAATTGAAATTAACATAATAGTCTCAAGTGTTGGAACCTCAATAAGAGATCGACTCTAGATGTTTAGTTCCTCATCATAATTGTCAAAAGCAAAATAGTATTTTTATGAATAATGAAAGGTCCAACCATTATTTTGAGCTTCTAGGTATACCAAGATACAAGGATTCGGTCATAACCCGCCTGGTCAAAACACAACCTGCACTCCAAAACAAATGACCCAAAACTTAAATATAAAAATGCTGCAACTTCAACGACTTTTTCAACCTTGCTACAGTCCGAATCAGCTTGCCACAACTAGAGAGTTGTAGATCTTTCTCTTAGCTTTCCAACGATGGTCAAACGCCTCAATCCGATTCCTGTAGCTCGTTATAAATGTTTTTATGAAATAAACAAATTGTGAAATAAGTAAAAATAGAATAAAATAGAAAACAATATAAAATATAAAATAATCAAAGGAAAACAAGGCAATTTAGATACAAACATGGAAGAATTTGCATGAAAATGCACCATCAAATTTAATACTTAACCTCACCAAAAGAAACACATCATATCATTGAACAAACCTCTTCACAGATTGCATCAGGTACTAACCCACACTAAGGATATCATAGAAACACTAATATTATCTCCTCAATATAGAACCCAATTCAAATCAAATTATTATGCTAAAGCCTAACTTACTCATCCTCCTTTTACTCTTTTTCGCCTGTGCAATCACATTAAGCCTGTTATTCCACACACACCTCAGCAAACGACTCTAGTGACTCGATCCTTTTTGCGCGGGGTTCTATACATTGGCATAACCTTTGCTTACTCACTGTAGTCATGGGATCGACCGTAGTCCGCCTCACCAAGTTCACACCAACCATACCACTATCAATGACTAATCGCTGGGTTAAGGACCGGAAGTAGGTCACCAAACTTAGAAGGCGATTCTTTTCTATCTTTTTTTCTTTTCGAACCACTCACTTATATTCACGCCTTGCGTAGAAAGTGTGTGAGATGGGCCGATCAATAAATAAACTACTCAAGAGTCAGAGAATGAGAATTCAAGGCTAAAACATAATAATTCAAATCATTTCCATATGTAGGAGACTTATTAAAGAGTTAAGACGATACCGATCTTATGAACTTTTCCCAAGTCTCCACAACTAACCTCGATTAATCTCTAACCCCTTAACTTTCAAACCAGATGCAATTTATTTTATAACTAAAACAAAACAAAACAAGAAAACAGAAACAAAAGCAAATAAATAAAAGATTCTCTCCCCACACTTAAAACAAGCATTGTCCTCAATGAAAAGACATAACTACTAAATAGAGTGAGAGAGAAAGGAAAGAGCACACCCGAGTAGTCAAGGAGGATAAGTAATCACATAAGCATCCTTTCTCAAAGAGAGATCTTCTACATTCTCTTCTTCCAAATCATGGAGAAGTTTTGGGTAATGTCCATGAACTTGAGAATTTTATCACCGCTTTCGCTTTTATTCCGTGATCAAAGAAGAATCTTCTAAGTAAAAGTGTCGAACGGGCACGTGATCTTCTTTTCAACAACACCGGAGATCAGTGGCTTCCTCACTACTTTTTTTCATCTTCCTTCAATCGAGAACATGTGCAAAATCATGGATGGCTAATATTGGGAATGTCGGCTAAAGTCCACCCAATCTCCTTCTTATGCTTCTTCAAAACCCGCAAAAGCTTATTTTCTTGATAAAATTAAGGTTAGAAGAAATTATAACCGTAGTTTTCATTCATCTCTAATAAGATAAGATTTTCGTGAATTTGTTTCAAATTGGAAGGTGGTTGTTCGATGGATGGTTTGTTCCGCAGCCGGGTGTCCGAGTTTCATCTACATGAACAACTTCATTTGCAACTCATCTCGCAGAAGAATATCAACTTGCAAGGCAAACCAATTTCTCAAGACAACAGAGCAAATTTTAGTGTCGACAAACATCACAAGAATGACATCGCCAAAATCAGACAATGATGGAAAATCACTGCAAATAAATCACTACAAGTATCATCAACAATTTAAATAAACTTATTTGAAAAACATAACTCTCTTCCAAGGGTTGTTGGTTTGATCTCGAGCTTGCATGTAATGACATTCACCAGTGGCAAGTTGTCCAATCCGTTTGCAGTCTCGTAAAGTATAATCTATTTGTTGTTGATATTGAGATTATTTGCAGCCATTTGTTTAACAATGTCCTCTAGTGAAGGTCAAGGCATGTAGCTCACAACTTCGAATTCTTTTTAGATGCGTGCATCCTCACCGCAAAATCATTAAATCTAGGCAAAGAAATGTATTAAACTAGATTTCAATTCAAAAGGTGCATCACCTATAGGATAGTCAATACATAAACCATTATAGTTCATATAAGGGGAAACCAATTGCCTCAAAGTTCTTTGTTCATCCATCTTATCAACAAACACATAAATACAAACTATGTCCTAACGCAGCGTAATCAAATAGAAAGAAAAAACGACATTAAAATAAATTCATAAAATACAAAAACACCAAATTTAATCATAATTTAAAATAATAATTTTGAGATTTTTTCAATTTTTTTCGACTCTATGAAAACAGTAATAAATTAATTAAAAAATAAAACGATGAATTTGGAAATTTGATTTCGGAGTCCCTTACTTTCTAGAGTAAGGAGAATTGATCGAACGATTTTCCTGCTTCCAGTAGGCAAAAATAATATACAATCGGACATAAATTTTCTAAAAACTGCTTTTTTCCGACTCTAAACGCTGACCAACCAACCGTGAGGAAACTAGGGCCTAAAAATGAGAACACTAATCCTAAGACTCTAAAATTAGACAACAAGAACTCTAATGCCAATTTGATTCACTGTCACATGAATCAAAACGAGTAATTTTGAAACGTAGATAATGACAATGACTCGAATCGCCTCACAAGGATTCTTGATTATTACTAACCAAGGTAAATCGAATTAGGGGTTGGTTTGATGATCGATTAAGAAAAGGTAAAATAAGCGTTAAAATAAGTGATTATAAAATAAGTCAATCACCGATCTGCCTCCTACTATCATCGATTATTATAATTTTAATATTCAAGCGGATTATCTATTCCTATTTGATACAAACCAAAGGACAAGCGGTGAAGTTTGTGAGATGTACGATCCTATTGTCCGAATTAAGCAAACGGATAAATTTCATGGATTGCAAACATGATTGATCGACACAACAACGAATTAAGCAAACGCGATGAGTCTAAGTTAGGATCATATAATCAAATTGAATCAATATATTTCATGCAATTGAATTAAGCATACAACACAAAATATTATTGAAAGGAATTAAATTGAAATTAACATTATAATAGTCTCAAGTGTTGGAACCTCGAATAATAGATCGACTTAGATGTTTAGTTTCATCATAATTGTCAAAAGCAAAATAGTATTTTTTATGAATAATGAAAGGTCCAACCAAATTACTTTAGCGGTTTCAGGTATACCAAGAACAGGATTCGTCATAACCCATTTGGTCAAAACACAACCACCCAAAACAAATGACCAAAACTTAAATATAAAAAATGCTGCAACTTCAACGACTTTTTCAACCTTGCTACAGTCCGAATCAGCTTCCACAACTAGAGAGTTGTAGATCTTTCTTAGCTTTCCAACGCATGGTCAAACGCCTCAATCCGATCATGTAGCTCGTTATAAATGTTTCATGAAGTTGCAAATGCTGAAAAAAATACGAAATGAAATAGTGCAAAAATAGAATAAAATAGAAAACAATATAAAATATAAAAATAATCAAAGGAAACAAGGCAATTCTTAGATACAAACATGGAAGAATTTGCATGAAATGCACTGATCATTGATCATGATTCATCAAGAAACTCAAGATTTGCTCAAGTCAAACTTTCCAAATTGGTATTTCGCAGAAAAGTCAACCCAACCTTGACCCAGCATAACTTCATACTTTCTCGTAAATTTTTCCACCAATCTTGTTTTGAAGGAAATTCAATTTCTACAACTTCATGTCTCACAAGAATGTTCAAAAATGCTTCATTTGGAAGGTATGGATCAAAACATTACAGTCCTTTTCAAAGTCAAAAGTCAACATTTTGTTTTGAGGATATATTGACATGAAACTCCAATTGAGATGAGAAAAAGGTTGGTTAGATGACTCTAGAGCTTCAAAAGTCCAAGAACACTCAAAATGTGGAAAATTGAGCAAGATACACTATTCAGAAGTTGGGCAATTTTGGACAATCAGCAAAAAAGGACATTTTGTCAAATGCAAATTTTCCAAATGGGCTATAATCTTTGATCCAAACTTGTTCATGACATTATTTAGACCCATAAATGCCTGGCCATGGCAATTTTCTATTTTATTGATTTATTTTGATTTTAAACCATTTAATTCAAAATTAAATTATATAAAATATGAAAATAAGATTTTTTCAGGAGAATGATTTTATATCATGCTCGAGGTCCAAGATAGCCCATGATTCTTACCAATTTCGTATGAAGCCTTCATATTGATGAGAAAATCAAATTTTTCCAATATTTGATTTTATTTGAAAATATAAATGCACATTCAAGATCAAATCTTTTTCCTCCCTTTGCCATCCCAAATCACTCTATAATAGCCAAGAACTTCACAAGACAAGGACACGAACCCTAGCTCAAAGCATTACCCTTATTTTGCCAAAATTTTTCAAGAATTGTCAATTTTCGAATTTTATTTCAAAATTCTTCACCATCCAAACGAGCTCGCCGGGTAAGGTCGAGTAAGAATGCACCATTATTATTGAGAAAGCAAGCTAAATCGAGCCATACATACATACATATTCAATTTTTCTTGATTTTTGCATTTTACTATTCTCGCTGTTTCCACCGATTCTAATGCTTTATTGTACTCCGAGATTCCATATACGATCCGGCAATCGTTTTACGACTTGAACTTCAAATCGCACGCTGCTGGCTGGGGTTCGAGGAACTGCTCGTTCAATCGATCGTGACAGGACGATTTGGCCAAAACTAATACCACCATTGACCCGTATAGGTCGATTTAGGGGGTAGGGTGTTCTTTCCGCTTATTCATCGATTTTGCGTGTCGAGGATTGGATCGCCGAGAAGACGACTTGAGCCAGGCTCCCGCCGCTGACTGGCCGACCCCTTGCCGTATGGCGTGGCTATAATGCGCCCGATTCGCTCTTTCCAACCGGACCCACGCTGCGTCGACTTGGTTCGACTTCCACATCCGTGACGCCTCATCATTCAAATGCATTTGTTTTTGTCTTTTCCAACACCAAAAGCCAAGTGGCCTAGTGGTTAAAGCGCTCCTATTGGTAGATACTCCATGTCACGAGTTCGAGCCTCCCAGACCGGTTCCATCTTTCTTTACAAAACTTCAACTTTTTTCATATTTTTCTTATTTTTTAATATTTTACATTCATTTTAATTAATTTCAATATTTTTTATCATGCATTTTAAAATACCAAAATATTTTTCCTTTTGCATTTATTTTCATAAAATGTTTATTTAATTTATAAAATTAAAAATATTATTTTGCATGCATATTTATTTTTATTCATGATTTACCATTTAAATCACTTTAATTAGTTTTAATTATTAAATGGCATCCAAAACTCAAAAATTATTTTAGCATATTTATGTTATTTCCAGATGAAATATTTTTCTCATTCAAAATTATTTTTTTACTAACATTTTCCTCTTATTCGATTTCTCTCGTATTTTCCGATTTCATCTTTTCGTTATCCTGCTGACCATTTTTCTTATCGCTTTTTTTCCAATAATGTAACCGCTATGGATGTAATCGTTTTAATTAGGGCTTATTTTCCGTATTTTTAAATTATGTATCCGCCTCTAAAGCCATGTAATAGCGAGGATTTATCTTCCGCATCTTTATACTCCGATTTTAATTTCCGCACCCTATAAACCGATAGTAACTAGGCGTATGGCAAGATAAAAATGGACATAGCTCACACTAATTTCCAAGATAAATACCGAAATCAACACACTTTCACACATGCACCCCTTAGGTCATTCTCTCGTCTTTACTAATACAAATGGTCAAGTCCTCGAACGTAGAGGTATCCTAGCACCGCCGCTTTCAAAACAAATCATCATAGTCCCTTCGATACAAAGATCATAAGACCCACGATGTCGCCCAATACATGATCTTGGCCCCGATTGTCGCCACGAAAATGATGATAGTCCCTTCGAACATGTATAGGATACTCCTCCAAGTTTCCTTCTATGACCATCCGATGTCCCTTCGAATGTCCCGCTTAAACCAACGAACGGGTTACTCACAACTAATGGTATGGATAGCACTATTCTAAAGGAACGAAAACATATAAAAAACGACCCATTCTCGAGTAGGTAATAAGACTTTAGTTGCTTGCTTATCAAAATATTTTTGCACTCACACTTTTGTCAAAGTTCAAACTCTTTTCAAAACGAAACATTTCCAAACACTTTGTATACATTCCTACATGAATCATTACAAAGTCAGCGAAATGCCTTTTCAAAACATTTTTGTCAAACACACGTAAAGCACAATTTTAAAGTGATGTAAGAGCAACTAAGAGTCTGTGAGATAACTACGGATGGAAAGGTGCTAATACCTTCCTTTTCATAACCTTTCTCCCTACTCGTAATCAAGGTCTTTTTCTGCATTTTTACCTTCCCAATTGATAAAAGAAAAGTCGGTATACTGCATCCGCACATTTGCGATAAAAAACCTACAAAGTCAGCTCTCACCGTGTTACAATCCCAGCTACTTATTACACATTTACTTTCTTATCCGAAGAGAACACCTTTGTCATAAAGAAGATCACCGGCATAACTAAGACCATTATCAATGAACTTTGTCATGTCCAACTTGCAAACTTGATTAATGAGACTCAGAACCAACTTTCCATAGTACAATATCATAACATCTACTTTGACATTGCACACGTAACACTAAGTAGCAATACCTTTAGCAATATACTTATCCTTAGTAAAACTAGAATACAAACATAACTCGCCTATTTAGAAGACGGATTGCTTCCTAGGATCATCCTTCATTAGAACCAACTTCATTAAATTTGTTCAAGAAAAGTCCATAATGTGTCAATAGCTTTATTTCAACCCACATCTACTAAGGTCTCCAGAATTATGAATGGATAATATCAAACTTTGATATATAATTGATATCCCTTCACAAACCAAACTTTGAACTACCCAATCCATTTTGATAAACCATGAACCCTAGCTAAATTGAAAGTTTTATGATTCAATGCCTACAACTACTCATATCCTTCTATTTTGAGTGCCAATTTTTATGAGATAATGCCCCAAAATTAGGTTCAACGTCATGCCATTGCTACAAGACATAATCATCTTTTAGGTTTTACTATTAGAAGAGTAGAATAGAGATAACCATTTGATATAATTGAGACTCAAAAGATCTTTGAAGACTTAAAGATATCCGATTTTGCTATAGATCACCCAGAATGTTCATAACACCTTCTAAACTCCAACCTCCTCAAGAAGTTGATAAAGACTTTTGATAACTTTTAATAGATTTTATCTCTATATTCCTAAAGTTCACAAAAATTATCAACAAACATCACGATAACATACCTTAGGTTATCACCCATATCTTAACAAAAGACTTGATGAGATCCACACGAGGAAGTTGTAGAATAATTAAAGCAGATCGAAATTGCAACTTTTGTTCCGACATCTCACTTCGACTTTCTCGACAATCGTGATAAGAGAATAGATTTTAATAGAAAATGTTTGTATCTCATTTCATTCTTCCCATTAGTGATTATTCATTCACATGAAGAACTTGATCACATAACCAAGCAACTAATCATATTAGATGATGTGCTTTAATCAAGGAGAACATCATTCGATAAGACAATTCTAAACTATCATGTTCTTCAACACCTTCATATAACACATCGATAAATGAAACATGATACTCACCACCACTTTCTAAATTCAAAATGTAACTAGCCCAACCAATGTCATAATTCCTATATTCTTTGTTGAACTCTTCTGGGGAACACAAGACAAAATAAGCTCTTTTGAATTTTAACCGCTGCTTTTATCTTTAAGCATGAAGAGGTTTCAGAGAATCTTATAACATAACGCATAAGTTACAACTTCAATGCAATACTTGCATTTAGCATGAGTTTCCCGATGCTGCTATTATGTTGAGACATAATAATTTACATTATCACTTCGATTATTGACTTATAAGGTTTTCCATGCATGTTGAGCTTTGAAAAATGAACTATCCTTCTAGATTTCATAGCTAACTTTCCAACTCGTAGAGACTCCTCCAAAAATGAACCATTAATCATCATATTTTATACTTTGAGATCTTAAAAACACATCATCCCACACATAACCACTTTCTTCCTTTTCATCCGTATGAGAAAGAGAGGCTTATGATTACATCCTTGGTTACAAAATTTTCATTTTTATGCATAAAATTAGTAAGAAGCGCTTAGCTCTTCATCATAGGACGCCACCCTTCTTAGGTCAAGATATAATTCCTTTCAAATGAAATTTGAAAAGATAGACATTAAAAACTTTCACATTTATTGAATGTCTTCTAAAATGATCCAACTTCCATTATTAAGTAGCATAAATCTTACCGATGTCAAAACATGTTTTATATACATTTGACTCGACCTTCTATCAATTTTCGCTAATACCTAGTAGAATTATTTTAGAAAACATAGAGCTATGCAATGCTTATCTCAAGTTATATGTTTCTTCTTCAACTACTCAAAGAGTTGATGACTTAAGCACCTTTAATAGAAATCTCTTGAGAGGAGTCACGATCCACCGAACTCCGCTTTACCTTCTAAAACTCTTATTCCAAAGAGTGAAAGCATTTAAAACACAAGGAATTCAAGAAAGACCATGAACTTTCATCATTGTTCTTCTTCAAGCTTTCTGTGATGAGAAGTGTGTAGCTACATTTACACCTTAGATGTGCCTAAAAGAGGTCTTGGGAAAATCCAAACAAAATTTTCAAAACACACATCCTTATCATCCCAATGATCTTTCTATAGCCTTAACACCGTAGACACAAACTAACCACGATTTAACACCCTTCTAAAATACCCCGCGAATATAATAATTAAATGAGATAACATAAATCAAGGGCATTATAATTCAATTTAAATATAAAAATCTCATAAACAATTACATGCTTCACCAAGAACTTTATTAAATAATCAAACCAATATCATGTTCTACACAATGAAAATACCAACAAACCCGAATAAAATACAATTCATGATTATTCCAACATAAACCAAAAGAAAATAGAGTTTAAAACTATAACTCTAAAACAATCGCTCCTCTTGTTACAACTACTGTAGAGTATGACATCGACACGCTGGATTGATCACACTTTATCGTCTATTAATCACCAGATCGCAAGTGCACAGTCCCTATCTCATAGTTTTAAAAGATATCGAACCCACGAGACTATAAATCGATCTATTGTTATCCCAAGTTACTGTATACATACCAAGGCTAATAATTTTTAAGATTTTGGTTAAGGAAAATATAATAAATAAATAGATATTAGTATGTAATCTGCCTAACCTAAGGGGATCCGATTTCCACCCGACTTATTACTCAAGTTGATAAAAATCCTATTTCAACAAACATTCATCTAAAATCCTATCTCAAACTGTCGCCTGTTGAATCGGATCACAATTAAATCCTAATTATGCCCGCTATATCCCACGAATTTAAAACACTTTTGAAAATAAATAAAGTTTAATCTTTAAACTGTCATAAATTTAAAATTAATACCTAGTATCCATTATCTCGTTCTAAACCTCAAACTGCCGCTCGTTGGTTTCTAACCTTAGTCCAGCTTATTAACCTCAAACTTTCTGCCTGGTTTCTAAACCTTTTAATAAATTAAATTAGATATCTAAGTCGAAAGAATATTTTTAACAACGTAACATTATGCCGCTTTATTTTCTGATTCCTTTGGTTCGATTAATTTACATACCAATATCGTAATCAATTTAGCCGTATATATTAATTAATTCAGCATATGCATAAATAATATGGTTTAATATATTCAAACATTTCTAAATCAAATAAATAATATCGTGCAATAATAAAATAAAATAAAATAAATAAATTAAACCTGAAATTAAGAATGTTGAAATAATCTTGTTCTTCGAATAAACGAACATCCACCAATGTGCCTATTGATTGTTCCTAGACTTCGAATTCGAAAGAAGAAAATAAACAAGGAATAAAAAGGCACTAGATCTAACGAAGGTTAGATCATTGAAAACCTAAAGTAAAATCAAAGTACAAACTCGAAAGGAAAAAATTATTAAATAAAATAACGATTGTTCTGTAAAATGCCAATTCCCACTTTGAGACTTGAACTTGTATTTATAGATCCACTTGGTAACTTCCCATTCTCAACTCCGTATCCAAGGCCAAGAACGAGAGAAAATACCTAAAAGGAGGAGGCACGCCAAAATAGGTTTCAGGAATGGAGACGCCGCTCAACCGCCTGGAAATGGTGGACCCCACTTGTATGGGAGGCGGGCGCCTCAAAGGGAGAGGGTATGTCGAGACGCCGCCTGGCCCACGTGGTGCAAGCCGCGGTCGTGGACTTGCTTGGCCCTGGTCGCTGGCTTACTTCTTGGTATAATTGTTTTCTTAACCCTCATTTTGGTATATCACCCTTTGCTTCATTTCCTTTGCTTTTAATCCGATTTTTCCTCGATTTTATTTCTTTGCTCGATTTATCTTTATTTAATAAATACCAAACAAAAGAAATACCAACATAATACGTAAATAAAGTAATATAATTAAATAAAATTGTAACATTGTCTATGAAAATTACTTCAAAATGTTATATAAATTCGTGTTATCACGATAAACTAATAGCACAACTCAACGCTATCCCCATCACCTAAGCGACCAATACTAATCGAAATCATTAAAGTAAGGGTGAGATTTCATCAACAATATAAAATGCATTATACGCTTCTAAAACAATAAAACAAGCTCAATACATTATTTCACCCTCATTAGCATAACTTTATCTACCATAAATACAATTCATACAAATCAATGTGCACAAACAACAACAATAATATTATAACACTAGAAACCATCCTATCATGTTATAATCCATATGCAATGCACCTATGCATGTGGTACCAAACGTGAACTAAATTCACACCTGTCCGCTTACACCCTGAATAAGTAAGATCAACATTCGCCCATACACCACTGGACATGAATCTAGCCTTACCACCACTAACCATCGGTAATGGTATTGGCTCACTGTCCAATTCCACACAATGGGAATTAACCACCACTGAATGCATATGCATGCACATCAAAACATGCAACATTCAATCAACTAATATATGATATCACAACATCATTCCATACATAGCCAACACCACAACAAAGACATGATTATCGTGACAATCATGAATAAACAATGTAAACAACACATAAGCATGTAGTCCTCAATCAAATCGTTTAAAACTCTAACTGCTCCACCATTTCTAAAATTACTTTAGTTCACAAAATCGAAAATCGACACTTTTAAAATAAAATTCATGAAATAGTAATTTCTCAATTTTATAAAATAGTATGTTTAATTTAGAGAACGATGCCCAAAACGGCACTCGAATCGGAGTTACAGTTTAGAAAAATGAGTTTTAAAGTTTTCGCATTTTTGAAAACAACATGGTAATTGGTTCCTCCTGTGAGAACCCGCCCACAAGTTTAAAATGCACCGAAAATGTCGGGGAACCTGCTCCTCCTGACAGAAACCGTTCCCACTAAAATGTTACTTTCTTTGAAAAATTAATCGAACCCGGCCTCCCTGTGAGTAACCGGCTTCCACGCACCTTAATTCCTCCTCCTCGAGCTGACTGTGAACCCGGTTCCTCCAACATGAGAACCGTCTCACGACCTGTAATCCAAAAACAAGAAGTTGACAAGATGATTTTTCCCAACTCTCCTCTTCATTCCAATTACGAATTAACACATCAAAACACCAAAATCATCCAACACACCAACACAATGTTATATAGCGTAATTCATTCATTCCCAATAATCCCATAACATATTAACGGTTCAATTTTCACACACCGTTACATGCTTAGGATAATCCTACAAACCTAGATTTTTCTAATTCAAGCTTTCTAACATACTCAACCATTTCATCGAATCCCAAACCCATAAGGCATCATAATTGATAAAGTCACCCTCACCTCGTGATGATTCTTCTGCCTCCGACGCTTTGGCTTTTTCCTCTTTCTCCACTTCTCAATTTCACGAGAATGCTTTTCACAAAAATAAATCAATTTCTTCCTCCTTTTATTCCTTTTTATTATTATTAATTAATAATAATAATAATAATAATAAACCAATAATCCAACCTTATTATTTAATTAAATAAATCCCAAAAATATTAAACTCCATTTTAATTAAATAATTAATTAAAATCCTATTTATTTAATATTTTGAATTATTGGGGTGTCACAACCTCCCCACTAAAAGAATTTTCGTCCTCGAAACATCCTTAGACCTAAAAGTTCTGGATAAGAGTCTTCATCCGCCTCCACCTCCCAATATTCTTTCACCGGCCTCCCCAAGCTACTTTCACCCAGCTATCTCTTTACCTCCCAACGCTTCAACTTCCGATCCTCACCCTCGCAGCAACGCTCAATGATTATTCATACATGTATATCATCTACCGAATCTCTCATGAGATTGATCAACAATGTACTTCCTCAATCGAGATACATGGAAGACAACATGCAAATTACAAGCGACGGCTAGAAAGCAACTGACAAGCAACTTTTCCAACTTTCTTCAGAATCCGAAACGGATCAATAAAGCGGAGTTAACTTCTTTGACTTCAAGGCTCGATTCAATACCATCATCGAGTAACTCGCATAAACATATGATCTTCTTCACTAAACTCGATCCTTCCTCCTCTTATCATGATAACTCTTCTAACGACTTAAGAAGCTCTCATCTTTCCTAATCATCTTAATCTTTTCTCAAGTCTCGTTGGACAATCTTCCGTCCAATCACCCACTCTCTCCGCATTTGTACCAACACAATGGTGTTCGACACTCCTACCATACAATGCCTCAAACGGATATGCCAATACCCTAATAGAAACTATTGTTGTAGGTAAACTCAATCAATGGTAAGTAACCATCCCAAGCTCCACCTTTTTCAACACATAAGCCCAAGAATAAACCTCTAACGATTGAATCGTCTCCGCCTAACCATCTATCTCATGGATGATAAGCTAACTTAACCGCAACTTAGTACCCAAAGCTTCTTGCAACCTCGTCCAAAATTTCGATGTAAACCTTTGATCTCTATCCGACATTAATACTAGAAGGAATACTGCAAACTCACGATCTTCGATACAACCGAGCCAACTCTCCACCGGATAATCCATTCTTATTGAATAAAATGAGTAGACTTCTGCCAACCGATCAACAATAACCCAAATAGAATCACACTTCATCATTCCTGCACGTATTAATAAAATCCATAGAAATGCCATCCCATTTCCAACCCAGAACAAACAACGGTTCCATCAATCCGTATTTCGGTTTCGATGTTCAATCTTCGACTTCACAAATCGACAAGCATAGACGAACTCAAAATTTCCTTCTTCATTCCAGCCACCAAAACAACTTCTTCAAGTCATGATACATCTTAGTAGCACCTGAATACTCAATCCACTACGATGTCCTTCTTCCAAAATACTCTTCCTAAGTTCTGCAATATCCATAACACAAACTCTATCACCAAATCTCATAACACCATTCTCGTCATTTCTAATTCACCTCCTTGACCTTGGTTGATCAATGTCAATTTATCAACTAAACCGACATCGATTGCCTAGTTCAAATTTCCTCACAATACCACTAGTCAACTTCAACATACCCAACTTAACACTACTCGGAAGAGTCCACATACCAAACTTAAATCTTTGAATTGCTCCACTAAATCCAATTCACGCATCATCAACATAGACATATGCAAAGATTTCCACCAACGATTCTCAGAACCACGCTTGCCTTTACCAGATGGTAATTCAAACCAAAATCGTAATCTTCGTGAATTCTAACCACTTTCTCCGCTTCATGTTTAGCTCTTTCCGATCAAGAGATACTGCACTTTATGGTCGTTGAATACATCGAATCAGATCCACACAAATAATGCCTCCCACAATTTCAAACAAATACCACAAAGCCACCTATAAATCATGAGTCTGATAATTTATCATGAATCTTCAATCGTCAAGCATAAGCCACCACCGCTATCCCGCATCAAACACCACCTAATCCCATCAATGAAGCATCACAAGACACAAAGAAAAGACTCCTTCGATTCAAAAAATCAAAATCGTAGCACTAGTCAACCCTTCTTCAAATTTCTTGGAAACCTTTCTCACATTCGTAATCCCAAACAAACACCGCCTTTCTTGTCAACTTAGTCAACAAGGCTAACTTTCAAAAATCCTTCAATGAACTTTCTATAAGAACCTGCAAGACCAAGAAAACTACGGATTTCATAAGCATTCTTCCGCTTCCCACTAAGATACCGCTTCTACCTTCATAGATCCACAACAATGCCATTCTGGAAATCACATGACCAAGAAAGCTTACGCTACTCAACCATTCACACTGGACAACTTCTGATAAAGCTTCTTTTCTTCAACAACCCAACACAACTCTAAGATGCTCGACGCTTCATTTTTCAGATCGTAATATCATCAATAGAGACTACCACAAACTTATTAAGATGTGATGAAATATCATGTTCATATACCCACGAAACACCGTGTCGATTAGTAACCCAAACGGCATAACAAATATCTCATAATGTCCGCATTCTCGCTCTAAATGCAATTTCTTCAATATCTTCCGCCTTCACACGAATTAGGTGATATCCATACACAAATCAATCTTATCAATACACAAGCCTCAACTAGTTGATCCATCAAATCATCAACCGACATTGATAACGATTCGATTGAACCTTGTTCAATTGCCCAATCAACACACGCCTCATTGAACCTCTTCTTCTTAACCAATACAAGAGAGAACCCCACTCATGAAACACTAGGACTAATAATCTTCTTCTCAAGTAACTCTTCTAACTTTATTCGATTCAGATAATTCAGACGTATACGCGATAAGGCGCCATCCATTAATTCCGGACTAGTTCCAGGAATTAAATCTATGGTAAATTTACTTCTCTCCCGTGATGGCACCACTAACATCTTCCTAAATACTTCTAGAAATTCATTCAATTAATTGTAACCATTACTCTAGCTTTTCCTTTCGCCCAATAAGAATACCACATAAACACTACTGCACCATCATTAATAAATGCACAACTCGATCATCCATCTTAATTCATTGTCCTTATTGAGTCTTCACAAATCATCTGATTCACCACCTTCTACCAAATTTCTTTCATATTCATCACTTTAAACCATTTGAGATAAAGACAATTGTATACCATCTAATACAATTCCGCCTACTATCAACAAGAGATTAAGGGTGATCAAGTCCTCAATTTGTCAATAGACATCCGATAATCATACCGAGTATAAACCATCATTACCAACACTTTTGTTCTTAGAACCGCACTCGCTTTTGCACTTCCAACTATGACTACTCCAAACGATTCAACAATTTCTCTAACCACTTCTTGCACTGCCTTCTCAAGCAAGACCTCATACCAATGACTTACAATTGAATATATCCAGAAGAATCTCTTCTCCCCACTTAGTTTTACACTACTCCTACATTAAGCAATCGAAAAGCAACAAGTAACCGGCCAATGTTGTATACACTTGTTGCGCATAAAGGATAATGATGACATAATTGGGTCAAAACGACCGACTATGCTCTCGATACCACTATTTTAACACCCTTCTAAAATACCCTACGAATATAATAATTAAATTAGACATAACATGTAAAATAAGGGCATTATAATTCAATTTAAATATCAAAATCTCATAAATAGTTGTCATGCTTCATCAAGAACTTTATTAAATAATCAAAACCAATATCATGTTCTACAACAGAAACATACCAACAAACCGAAATAAAATTCAATTCATGATTATTCCAACATAAACCAAAAAAGAAACGGAGTTTAAAACTATAACTCTAAACAATCGCTCCTCAAAGGTTACAACTACTGTGAGCATAACATCGACACGGATAAACTAATAGCACAACCCAAAGCTATTCTCACCAGCTCCTGTTTACTCAATACTCAATATGAAATCATTAAAGTAAAGTGAGATTTCATCAAAATATAAAATGCATTATACGCTTTAAAAACAATAAAAAGCTCAATACATTATTTCACCCTCATTAGCATAATCGATTCACTACAAATACAATTCATACAAATCAATGTGCACAAACAACAATAAGATTATAACACTAGAAACCAACCTATCATGTTATAATCTATATGCAATACATGATCCATGCATGTAGTACCAAACGTGAACTAAATTCACCTCGTCTGCTTACACCCTGAAAATATAATCAACAATTCGCCCATACACCACTGGACACTAATCTAGCCTCACCACCACTAACCATGGCATGTATTGGCTCAGAGGTCCAATTCCACGAATGGGAATTAACCACCAAGAATGCATATGCATGCACATCAAAAGCATGCAACATTCAATCAATGTAATATGATATCACAACATCATTCCATACATAGCCAACACCAACAAAGCACATGATAACCGCATAATCATGAATAAACAATGTAACAAAGACATAAGTATGTAGTCCTCAATCAAATCAGTAAGAACAACTCTAACTCGGCTCGTCACCATTTCTAAAATTACTTTAGTTCAAAAATCGAAATCGACACTTTTTAAAATAAAATTCATGAAATAGTAACTTCTCAATTTTATAAAATAAGACGCTTAATTTAGAGAACGTCACCAAAACGCACTAATCGGAGTTACATTTTAGAAAAGATTTTTAAACTTTTAAGCATTTTTGAAAATAACACATGGTAACGGTTCCTCCTGGAGAACCCGTTCCCACAAGTTTAAAATGCACGCCTTCTAACCGGTTCCTCCTGTGAAATCGGCCCCACTAAAATGTTACTTTCTTTAAAATTAACGGGAACCCTGTTCCTCCCTGTGAGTAACCGGTTCCCACACACCCACCTCCTCCCTGAGTACTGTGAACCTTGCCTCCTACACGAACCGGCTCTCGCGACTGCATAATCCAAAACAACAGCTTGACAAAGATGTGATTTTTCCCAACTTTCCTCTTTATTCCAATTATGAATTAACACATCAAAACACCAAAATCATCCAACACAATGTTATATAGCGTAATCATTCATTCCCAATAATCCCATAACATATTAACTATTCAATTTCACACAATTCGACATGTTAAGGGATAATCCTACAAACCTAGATTTTTCTAATAAGTAGACTTTGTTCAAAACTTATTAAGAACACCTTTTGCTCTTTATAATTAAATTTATTAGACATTGCGTTATTTTGTTATTCAAATTATTTTGCAATTACACTTTGTTCAAAATTTATTTGAATTTATATTTTACTACTTTATTGTGTGTGATGATTATATTTAGAATTTGAATTATAGAATAAATTTTTAAAATTATGAAATTTTAAAATTTGGTAGGTGTTGTGATTTTTAGAGATTAATCTATCCGATTCTACCAATTCAATAACTATATAATTAGATTATCGAGACCCATGTATTGAATTTATATACTTAATTAAATTTGATTTCATCATGTGGTTCAATCAATAAAACAATAATTCAATAATCTTACCGATTCAAGAAAAAATGATGAATTCTTGAACCGACCAGATTTTGATCGAATGTGCGGATAAGAAGAGTCATTAACGACTTTTCATCCAATTGGGAAGGTGAAAAGAACAGAAAAGACCTTCGCTAGATTCGAGTGGAGAGAGGCTGTATGAAAGGGAAGCATTCTCTTCCATCCGTAGTTACTCACGCTCTAGTCGCCCAGATCACTTTAAAATGTGCTTCGCGGTGTTTGATTAAAATGTTTTCGAATTTCACTTTGACTTTGTAATGATTCAGGTATGTATACAAAGTGTCCTGAAATGTTTCGCTTTGAAAAGAACAACTTTGAGTGTGCAGTGTAGTTTGATGAGCAAGCAACCGTCTTATTACCTACTCAATTGGTCGCCCGTTGTTTTACATTCTTAGAATACAGCCATACCATTAGTTGGTTGGTAACTCCATTCATTGGATGCCGGACACTGGGGACATCTATGGTCATAGGAAGCAACTGTAGATCCTAGCACATTAAGGGACTATCATCATTGCAGGCGACAATCAAAGGTCAAGATCATGTATTCGGAGGCGACATCGGTCTTATGATCTGTATCGGGGACTATGATGATTTGTTTTGAAGGCAACGCAAGAATACCTCATGCTCGGGACATGACCATTTGTAATCGCATAAGCAACGAGAGAGAACTTACCGGGTTGTATGTGAAAGAGTGTATTGATTTATATTTTATCTTGAAAATTAGTGTGGGCTATGTCCAATTTTATCTTGCCATACACGCCTAATTACTAACAGCTTATAGGGTGCGAAATTAAAAGGAAAGGTAGCGAAAAGATAAATCCTACGCTATTACATGGCTTCAAGCGTATACATAATTAAAATGGAAAATAAAAGCCCTAATTAAAACTATTACATCCATAAGCAGTTACATTATTGGAAAAAAAGAAACGATAAAAAGAAATCGTCCTAAACGGATAACCTGCAAAGATAAGAAATCTAAAATACGATGAAATCGAATAGAGAAAATGTTAGTAAAAATGCAAATTTTTGAATGAGAAAAATATTTCATGCCGGAAATAACATAAATATGCTAAAATAATGTTTTGGGATTTTTGAAAGATTTAATAATTAAAAACTAATTAAAAGTGATTTAAATGATAAATTATGAATAAAATAAATATGTATGCAAAATAATATTTTTAATTTTAAAATTAAATAAATATTTTATGAAAATAAACATAAAAGGAAAAATATTTTTGGTATTTAAAATGCATGATAAAAATATTGAAATAAATTAAAATGAATGCAAAATATTAAAAATAAGAAAATATGAAAGTTTGAAGTTTGTAGAAAGAACAACCGGGTCCCAGTCGAATCGAACTCATGACACGGAGAGCATTTTGCACAGTGAAGCGCCTTAACCACTAGGGCACTTGACATCCGTGTTGGAAAAGACAAAAACAAATGCATTGAATGATGACGGCCCGGATGTGAGTCAAACCGAACAAGACGCGCTGGGTCCATTTGACTTATGAACGAATCTAATCGTAACGCTGCTATCTTGCCACGCCTCTTCCTCACCGGCCAACAGTCACGACGCTGAGCCCTAGCTCTTGCCGCCTTCTCCCAAGCATCAACCCTAAAAGCCTAAAAATGCATCATTCAAAACAAACAAGTGCCCAGATCGACTATTTCGATCCTTATGTAGCACGATTGCTATCCTCGTGTCCCAAACAAATCCGATTTTGAGTTTCAATCTCATACTCTTGGAACCCTAATAATGGCAATATGAGTTTTATACGTGAAACCTCACATGTAACACGCCTATCTCGATCTAATGAGTGCCCCAATGCATACAATCAATCAAAAAATTAGCAATGCATGAAACATGAAAATCAAATTAAGAAAGTTTCAAACCTGAGAGTTCAAGAACACGATCCACTGTACTGGGATGTGAGGATTGCTTTGTCACTGGGAACCTCGTAACAAGATTGGATGGTTAGTTTGCCAAACTTCGCAGTAATTGAAATTGATTTTTCAACTTTTGAGAAAAATTTGGCAAAAGTGAGGGATTGTATAGGCTGGTTTCGTGTCCTTGTCTTGTGAATCATTGCCATTTATAGAGTGATTTGGGATGGCAAAGAGGAGAAAAAGATTTGATCCGAATGTATTTATATTTTTTCAAATAAAATCAAATATTGAAAAATTTGATTTTTCATCAATGTAAGGCTAGCACGAAATTGCAAGAATTTATGGCTATCTTGGACCAAGCATGATATAAAATCATTCTCCTTAAAAATATTCTTATTTTCATATTTTATATATTTCAATTTTGATTAAATGGTTTAAAACCAATCAATAAAATAGAAAATTGCCATAAAGATTATGGGTCACACAACATGAACAAGTTTGATCAAAGATTATAGGCCCATTTGAAAATTTTGCATTTTGATCAAAATGTCTTAGTAATCGTCAAAATTGTCCAACTGGTCAAGTGGTCTGCTCAACCTTCCCACCTCTTGTACTTGACCTCAAGAG